>JAVFBY010233987.1:0-10747 GCA_034781015.1 Tonicella lineata | reverse complement strand
TCACAAGCAGACGAGAACAATATAAATAGAGTCTACAGACGAAGCAAATGCTCACTGTAGACCAATTCTAAAACACGTTTTGCTTATGTAAATTCAACTGATTTTGAGAAGCTTTTGAGGGAGAAAGATTCGTTCAACCCCTGGAAGGCTACACAAGCGTACGTAAGATTGTTCAGACAATATCTGACGGAGAAAAAAATGACTGTTGGAACACTTGATGATATTTTGTGTAAATTTTATGTCAAGGCTCATAACTAAAATGGAGAATTAATCAATTAATTTTCTTATATAATAAAACAGTTATGGACTTTTTACAAGGTGATTATGCTGTTGATATTGACCCAAAGTCAAAAAATATTGACCTAGACTGACGCCTCGGTCAATATTTTTTCTTTGGGTGAATATCACAGCATAATCACCTTGTAAAAAGTCCTTAACTGTATAATATATACTGTTTCTGTTGGAGGCATGTCATATTTTCTTTCTCTGTATTTATGAAATATATATACTGTTAACTTTTTCGGGCACAATCATTGTGGTGTAGGCCTGCACAGTTTTCTTTCTCTACATTTATAAAGTATATGTAATATTTTCAAATAACACTTAGTTGATAATTAAAAACTTAAGTTCACAAAACAAATGTCCTTTATTATTGATAAATGAATACCGTATAACTTCGCTAGCTTCGGACACTCTAATGTTCGGACAGTCTCGCAGGAGTCACAAAAAAAGACAGAAATCCTCTATCTGTCCGAAATAAACTGCCCCTACTTTTAACAAAGCCGTAAGTGAAAAATGAATAGATTATAATCATGATTAAATAATCAAAAGTAATAAATGAATAACATATGTAAGTGTAGAGGGTTTTGTAACTGTAGTCAAGGGAGGTAATTCAACCTTTGCAGCCTGCTGAAAGGCATTGGAAATTGAAAGTGACACAAATGTTTTTCCTCTGTGACCTTATACAAAATGGGTAATTCATACCATAGGACCAGCTATACAAAGAACCTCCCTTGTCAACATTTCAACTCTCATTGAACACTCTAGTTGATAAAACAATAACCTATTAAAGTTGATAACCTAAAAAAACTCAGTTGATAAAAATAACCATATTTGACAATTAAGCAAATAAGCATTGTTCTACAATTGAAAAAATTCCTTAAATTGACAAAAGAATATCATAGTTGATAAATGACTTCAACACAATTGATGAACAACTAACCTCTCATGACAAACTTATATCCTCAATTGATAAATGAATACAAACTTCTCTTGATGAATGAATATCATCAGTTGATAAACAATATCCTCATTTGGTAAATTCTTATTCTCGGTTGATCAACAAAGTACTTAGTTAATTAATTCTGTCATAACTACTCAATTCTATTCAATCTGTTTATGCTAGAAGTCCTATTGTCCTTTG
This sequence comes from Tonicella lineata, assembly GCA_034781015.1. NCBI lineage: Eukaryota > Metazoa > Mollusca > Polyplacophora > Chitonida > Mopaliidae > Tonicella > Tonicella lineata. Next base: position 9,324 of record JAVFBY010233987.1, on the reverse strand, counting down.
GGGGTCTTACAACCTGAAGTGTTATAAAACTCTGTAAGCAAATTAGTTATCGTACATTACATTAATTTATCAAGGTTTAACCTTGGATGAGGTCATTCTTAAATGAAATTTTCCATACAAAGTTTTATGAAACTAGCCCCTAGTAATTATAAATAATAAGTATCTTATCTACACTGTAGTATGCTCAATTTGTTTATACTTCTTTTCTTGTAGATAAAATCCTTGAGCTGGCTTCCAAACCCATTACCGAGTCAGTGTCGTGTTATTCTAACCACTGTCCAATCAGATCTTGTGTTTAAATCTCTTCGCACACGCTCAGACATACAGTATCTAGCGACCCCGCTAGTTGATACTTTACCAAGATGTGTAGAATACATACAAGCTTATGCAAGCTCTACATTCCATAATCTACACAGAAAACACATACTAAAGGTCAGTATAACACTATGCTTTCTGAACAATTTCTGAATAGGAAATTCCTATTCAATAGATTATCAAAGTTTTTTATTTGCTTTTGTTATCATTTCGACCTATATGTTATTTAAACTTCACTGAGTGTTACCCTTTAATTGTTTTAATGTTGTTTTTTAGATTTGGGAAGGTAGCTGGAAGCTGAAGACAAATCCTCTTTTCCTCTCTCTTCTGGCCAATGAGTTACGATTACATGATGTGTACAGTAACCTGGATGTCTACGTTGAAAATCTCCTGGAAGTTGTGGGGGTTCGAGAATACTGGAGTCGATGTCTCCACCGCTGGGTCGCCACTTACAGCTGGACCGCAGAACTGGCAGTGGCCACTACAGAGACCACCTCTACCAGTACAGGAGGCGAAGGATTTGGTTAGAAGAAATTTTTGTTTATGCAGTGACTTATGTATTAAACATTCATGTATTTAGATGACTGTTGTCATATCATGTTAACAATGATGTGTTATGAACTTCTTATTTGAACCAAGCTGATAATCATCTAATCTACAAAGGGTTTCTCTCAGAGGTACATGGTACTTGGGTTGGACAAATCACTATCATACCCATAATGCTCTTAACCAATGCTATTTAAGAGATCAAATCTGCCTAAGGCTACAGTTGAAACCATCTGTAAATATGACAGTTGCCAGTAATCTGCGTACCTCTGGGTGGTATTCTCTGAGCTTTGGATGATTACATCCACAATTAATCCTGAGATCATGTAATAACCTAATTAAAACATACCATAAAACACCCTTCAATCGATCAACATTATTTTCTTGAATATGTACAAACCCTGCCTGTTGTATCTAAGGATTTCAGCACACAGTTTGTTCAGATTGAACACACAGTAAAGACAGCTTGAAGGCACTGTGAAGTCACTCTCATTAGGTTATTTTAAGTTATTTGAAACAATTTCTGATTAAACCACTAATTTGGTGCTTTGGTTTTATTTCTTTCAGCTTTGATTGGCTGGGTGGCAGACGCTCTTCGCCTACTGACAGTGTCCAGATTTGGCCTCACCCAATCAGAACTGCTCTGTGTTCTAAAGAGGTGTGGCTACACAGGTCATACTGAGGTCAGTGAATTTGATTGGCTGCTATTTCGGGAGTGTTTGGGGAATTCCCTTTATGAAGGTCCAGGTGGTCTGCTGACTTTCTCTAATGAACACCTGAAGGAATGCATCGATTACACTCTCCTAGGTAAGTTACCACTATTTTACTCTGCTGGCTATTTTTTTATAACCATGCATACATGTATTTATTTCTGTTTATCATTGCAGGTTGTACTGTATATATTTATTTATTTCTACACAATGATGAAATTTGATATGCAGTTTAAAAAAACTAACAAATTTCTTATTATTACAGGATTTGGCACTAAATAAATTTGTTAGTATAAACAATAAGTACTTAGCATCTCAAAACTGGAAACTAGCCTCTATTGTGACTCATGGGGCGTCCAAGCTTGTCCTGATGCTCCAAAGGTCATTGTCCGAATTCCTGATATAATACAAGTGAAATAACCGTATTGAGTAGATAACCTTTATAAGGAGCATATGAATTGACATCCAGTATACCTTTTGTCCATATCAGCCCTAGGTTGGATCCTTGGTGGAGGGATGGAAATTATTCATTCTTTATTTTTGTCAAATATATAAAATATTAAGATCGATGTATAATGAATATAAAAATTCAAATAATATCTGTGTTATAATAACTGTTTTTTTTTAATAACCAGGGTGTGTGCGGCCAGGAAATGGGGAGATAACTATATTGAACGGCCCTCTAACCGACTGGCAAAGAGATAGAGCGGTGTATCATCTTCATCTGGCCAGTTATTTCTCCAGCCACTCTGATTCACAGAGGCGAGTTCAGGAACTACCCTGGCATTTGCTGATGGCCAGAGAAATAGCAACACTAGTGAAGTCCCTGTCACATCCAGAGTAAGTTTCCTATAAAATTAGAGAACAAGGAAATACAAACAAATACCATCTTAAATAATTATTTTCTTCTGTGTAATATTTGCTTCTGAATTAAAAAGATTGATATAGTTAGATTTAAAAGATAAAGAATTTTTGACACATGACTAATTGATTTATGAATATATATTTGAATACATATTGTATGTATGTAACTTACCCATGACAATTCAATTTTATAGTCCATTGAAAACTTGTCTCTGAGAGTTAATTAAGAATATGATTTGTCGTTTTGTATTAATCGACTTCATATACATGTAGGATTAAACCTGCATACTGCAGAAATTCAAGAATGTGCATGTGACATTAGGCTTTGAGATACAATAAAATTTATTAAACACCAGGATATTCCTGTCTCTGATTGATGAAGATGGGACATGGCCGTGTAATAAACAGGATCTAAGACTATACTGGACACAGCTCCGCACATTAGGATATCAGCCCAGCCTGGTCTATCTACACTTACTCACATCAATAGGATTAGAAATAGAGGATGAACAACAGGTAAGTTACAGGTGATATCTTCTATTCTCACACTACTCATTCTCTGATACATGTAATTCCACCCCTGGGCCGTTTTTTATGTCTCATAATACACTAGTAATATTATCCAAAAGTAGTTCAAATGTCATAAAGAGACACCACGGTGTCATGGCAACGTCACACCGTTACACTGTGTTGTGAGAAGATATTCCAATACCGTCACTATTGTTTTTGAATTCAATAGATCCTCCTGCACAGCAATGTATATCTTTAAAACATCTGTTAATAATAATATGTGTATACCAGTTTCTTAAAAATAAATAGATTTTTACACAGAAATCGACTGAAAAGTGGACAAAATTGGTAGTGTGAGAAAAAGTTTATCCAGATTAAGCCAATTTGTTACGATGAGAGTGACTCTTGTCTATTCATCAACAAAATCGCTTGTCTCTGGCTCTTGGTCCTGCTAAGTTAAAAGACTCGACTGATATTCATCGTAGTATGGTGGCTCTCGTTGGTTTACCTCGACATGTGTGTCCCCATGGATGGTCCTCCATGGAGGAGTGCTTTAGACAGGGACTTAGCCTGAAGCAAAAGTATGGTGTCCAAAAATGGTAATTTTATGTGACTTTCTTGGCTAGTGAAAGGATGTTGGTTTTCTGGGTCCTATCCATCATTCTTCCCTCAAATATGTTGGACAATAAATGGTTACTGAGATTTAGTCCTGCTAGTTAAACGTAGAATAAAATAAATTTGATGGGCTAGCATGTCGTCATATAGATGAAATACCCCTGAACACGGCATTTAATCTCAATCAAACAAACTAACAAGCAGACTTTGTCATAAAGAGGAAATTACCTTCTGCACAGCAAAAAACACTAAGGAAATGAAACCCCATGTTTATTATTTTCTTCTCCTCAGAGTTTTGATGATAGTATATCGGTAAGAAGTATTTCATGGATTGAGGAGAGACCTTTGACTGTTCCTCCGACAATACAAGTCACCACTGTGCCTCCATCAGACTCTGATCTCACTGGAGAGGTGAGTGACTAGAATGTTCAATCAATTTTATTGTTCAATTCATTTTAGAGTAAAGGGAGAACCATTTTCTCAAGACAACCTGAGTCTCCCAGTAAAGTGCCATTTCTCACCTTGTCTCCAAAACTACGAGGAGTTTTCTGTCATAGTTATAGGTTGGGGGTTTTTTTTCAAATTACATGTAGCTATTACTTTGATCTCTGTCTACTCCCGAAAAAGGCAATGCCTTTCAAAGCTGATGAGAAAACTTTGTGTTGACATAAGAATTGCATTATGTGGAAGAAGAAGACCCTGGGCCACTTTCACAAAATGTTGTACGGCAAAAAATATTGTATATATTGCCTGAAATGCTAATTTTAATTTAAATTATGTAGGGATACAACAAACCCAACCGGGTTTTATTCCCGCCATGTACACGTCTCCATGATGTAAATTATGAAATTAATCTGGTTTTTTTTTGTTTTTTTTTATATGCATAAACTTGTTAATTCATTATTCTTGTACATTTATATTTCATGGTGAATAAACAAATTCAAATTCAAATAATATCTTAGTTGCTGTGATGCAACAATACCTTCATTGCTAGACTTCATAGCAACAAACATACATGTATCATACCTTTTTTTTTTGTCGTACCACATTTCACCCCTGATTTGTTTGTGGTGTTTTACTGTCAAATTTAAGGCTTTGTCTTATAGAACCATTTCATGTATCCTGTGAGTGTCTTGTATCTTGTCTATGTTGTTACCAGTGCAACTTGAGGATGGTTTTCATTAGCCATCCCACTTCCAGACAACCAAATAAACATTTAACCATAAACCTTAAGTGACCTTTAATAAGTACATCATAAAACCCAAGCAAACAAAACCGTCAAAAATATTACTTTCAGTGGGCTGGCACTCACTTGACACATGTTTGAGCAAGAAAAAAATCTGGCATAAATCCTCAATGAAACAAACAAAACATTATTGGCATACATATGTTATACAGATAGGCCTTCATGTTGTAAGGTCATCTTATGGTGTGACATAATGGTTTATTATACAGTATTTTTCTATTCTTTGGACTGGTAGGCTGTCATATAGGTGAATAACCCCTGATCACCGCGTTTATCCCCAATCAACCAATGTACTCTATTCAACAGGTTGCAGTTGAAATAAAACCCACCCCTCCTCAGAAGGGAAATCTACAAACAAACAGAATGTCTAAGATGAAATGGCTGACAAATGAGAAACTACCACCACCTGATGCCACCATTATAACAAACATCCAGAAAATACTAGGTATGTACATGTAGGCCATACTATATCTTTACTACTTGTGAAAGTGTTCTCTTTCTGACTGATTCACATTACAATTCGTACACGTATTTGTTGCAGGGGAATGCATCATAAATGCGTTCGTTAGGTAGGGGAGGGAGAGGAGTTATCAGTTTTGGGGAGGGTGTAGCTGCATATGGTCAGGGGGATATGCAGGGAATTATTTTAGGTTCCCATCCTCTCCTCATGCACCTCCTGTTCATACAAGGAAAACAAATTGAAAGAGGACTTGTTAAAGGTGTCATTTCATGCAATCTGACTTTCATAACTTGTCACGGAACAATGTTTGGCTTATTTTTGGCACAGATTTTTTGCGAAATATATATAGTATTTTTTTAAACATTAATTTGGGCTTGAAAGGTTTTGGGCGCCCATACTTTTTCCGTAACTAAAATGACCCTAGATATGCCCCTGACAGCTGATGTACAACGTTTGATGAGACATCAACAGTTAGCCTGATATTGAGTGAGCCAATCTCTGAATGTGAAAATAAAACACTTCCCAGTCCATCATACCACCATGGAAGTATAATTTGAATGCTTAAACTAATTGCTTCACTTTTAAAGTTTTTTTAAAAAATCCCAAGTAGTGCTAAATTGCCTGCCGCAAAACCAAAAACTCTTTGAAAACATTTGTAATATATGTGTAACCACTGGTCACCCAGGGGAAGCTGTTTGGTTAATCATTTCGTCAATTCAGTAATTAGCTCGGCTTTGAAAAAAAAGCTAGTTTGGCAATAAGTTTGAATATGTTTTAGTTCGCGAGACAGGATGCCTAATTTACTAAATAACAGGCCTGTTCACAGGTTTTTGGGGTTACCTATTAAATGAATACAAATTTATTTAAATACCCTTTGGTTTGATAGTCTGCTGTTTGTTTAATTATATTAATATCCCAGTTTTTTATTTTAAAACTTAATAACTTGTAGATAACTATGAAGTTGACGAAGACATGGTGACCAGATTGACCTGGGCTGTAGGTGGCTTCCTGTTAGAACAAGGGGAGACAAATGTGACAGAGAAAATATTGGAGGCTTTATACGAAAAGATGAACTTGGTAAGAACAAAAATGTTCACAAATGCCTTTATCTTATATTCATGCCACAGCATGGCTGAAATTACATGAATGTGGCGTAAAACACCAATCAATCAATCCATCTTTATCTTTTATTTTATATTGTAACAATAAGATTGATCACAAACAGTGATTCAGAATTCTAGGGGCAAACTGCCAGAATATTCGATATGTTTCCTTGGGTCAATATTTTTTTTTTTCTATATCATTTGGTCTAAGAAGGCTTATTCTTTGTAACTCTGTGTTTAGCATGACATAATTTTACAGGTGCTTGAAGATCGATTTACTGATTATAAGATGATAAAAATTGATTTTGTGTTTATGTTAATAACAGGTCAAGTTAGTTAAAAGGACATGGTCACCTGGAAATTAAGTACACTACTTAATAAAGTCTGGGAGGAAACGGTTTGAAACCTCATAAAAAACACCCTGCAATAGTCGAAATCTCTTGTGACTTCCTCATATACCTAAACAGGTCCATAATGTGACTTGAATTCAAGAGTTTAATTTTTTTTTGGACAGATTCTGACTTTAAGTAAAGAAGATGAGTTAATTTTGGGCCGTTTGCAGGAGAAGTTGGGTGGTTTGTGTATTGAGAAAGGTGACAGAGAGTTGGGGGAAACATGGTATAGAACAGCCACCAAGACTCTTACAGATATTGATCACTTTGAAAATGCATCTGAATTTGGACAATCTGTTCTCTATTTGAAAGGTAAACCTATTTTATAGATGTAAAACCATTCCCCCAACTAATGTTTAAATAAATGAGGAAGTTAAATATCTTTTGGTCTACCTGGGCCAGTTGTTCAAAGATAGCAATGGATTTATATTATGACGCAATCACCTATAAACATTCAGGGAGCACTTGCACAAAGCCTCTTTAGCTTAAGGTGACCTTACCTGATATGGCCACAATAGTCGTTGTGGTAATTATGATAAGTTGATAGGCTATTAAAGATAGGTTTGCTCTTAGCTCTGTTTTGTAGGCTAAAACAGGTACACAGACCTCTTTAAGGCAATATTTATGGAGTCATATAAACTGATTGTTGTTATTATTTAAAAATAGCTATTTTACTACATGTAGGTCAACTATCACCTTACTGTAACTAAATAATCAGCAAATATGTACAGTATAGTCAAACAAAACAAATGAAATAAATATTTAAATTGACACGGTGACCTAAAATTTGTTTAGTTTTTAATCGTTACTGAATCACAGGAGTTAAGAGTTTTTTTGACAAGCAATAAAATGTGAAAGCTTTTTGATAATTGAACCCAAATGTAGGTTTACATAAATACATGTCTGTTAAATTTAAAAGTTAGAGAAAAAAATCTGCTCTAATATTTAAATGAGGATCTGCTTTTAGCTTTAGCTTTCACTAACACTCGTTTAATCTATGTTCTGTATTATTATGCTGTTTATTATTTTTTATTTCAACATTATTTTAATTTGTGAACAAACTTCACTACTTTGTTAAATCCTGACTATCACAATTTGTTGATAAAACCTTATTTTGGGTGACTATTTCACTTTATTGCTAGTTATTCACTAGTCAAAAATTGCTTTGCCAATATTCCCAATATTTTCAGGTAAATTGTTGCTGCACCATGGGGACATGATGATTAAAGATGGGTTTGATGAGGATGCTGATGAATTTTACCTGGAGGCCCAGCATTGTCTTCAACTCTGCCAAGATGTACCTGCTAAAGCACTTGTGCTCTATAAACTAGGTCAACTAAGGTGAGAGTTGGTGCTGTATAAGCTAGGTTAACTCAGTTGAGTTGTGGTTCTCTGTAAACTAGGTCAACTAAGGTGTAAGTTTGGCACTCAATCAGCTAAACAAAATTTGTCCTTCCACTAGGTCGATTCAGTTTATAATTTGTGTTCTGTAAACTAGGTCAACTCTGATTACTATTTGTGCTCTGTAAAGTAGGTTCACTCAGATTATTTTCAGTGCTCTGTAAACTAGGTCAACTCAGTTAAGTATTGGTGCTCTGTGAACTGGATCGACTCAGATTAATGTTTGTGCCCTGTAAACTAGTTCGACTCATTTTAGTATTGGTGCTCTGTGTACTAGTTAACTCAGATTATTATTTGTGTTCTGTAATCTAGGTCAACTCAGTTACATGTAAGTGTTAGTGCTCTGTGAACTGGGTTGATTCAGTGAAATATTGGTGCTCTGTAAACTAGGTGGATTCAGATTATTTTCGGTGCTGTGTAAACTAGGTCAACTCAGTTAAGTATTGGTGCTCTGTTAACTAGGTTGACTCAGATTATTATTTGTGTTCTGTGAACTGGGTTGACTAAGTTAAGTTTTGGTGTTCTGTGCACTGGGTCGACTTAGTTAAGTTTTGGTTTTCTGTGCACTGGGTCGACTCAGTTAAGTTTTGGTTTTCTGTGCACTGGGTCGACTCAGTTAAGTTTTGGTGATCTGTGCACTGGGTCGACTCAGTTAAGTTTTGGTGCTCTGTAAACTAGGTTCACCCAGATTATTATACGTGCTCTAAACTAGGTCCACTCAGATTATTATTTGTGTTCTGTAAACTAGGTCAACTCAGTTAAGTATTCATTCTCTGTAAACTAGGTCGACTCAGTTTAGTATTCGTGCTCTGTAAACTAGGTCGACTTAGATTATTATTGGTGCTCTGTAAACTAGGTCGACTCAGTTAAGTATTCGTCCTCTGTAAACTAGGTCGACTCAGATTGTATTTGTGTTCTGTAAACTAGGTCAACTCAGATTAGTATTCATGCTCTGTAAACTAGGTCGACTTAGATTATTATTGGTGCTCTGTAAACTAGGTAGACTCAGATTATTATTTGTGTTCTGTAAACTCGGTCAACTCAGTTTAGTATTCGTCCTCTGTAAACTAGGTCGACTCAGATTATATTTGTGTTCTGTAAACTAGGTCAACTCAGATTAGTATTCATGCTCTGTAAACTAGGTCGACTTAGATTATTATTG
>JAVFBY010233876.1:0-10747 GCA_034781015.1 Tonicella lineata | reverse complement strand
GAAAGACGAGACAGGAAAAGGAAAAGAAAGGTAGAAAAAACGACAACACCTAAAAATCCCTACTTCCTGATGCCCTTTAACTCCGAGAGCACCAGGGCATCAGGGAGCTCCCGCCCAACCAACCGCGCTTAATTATGTGGCCAAAAAAAGGTAATATATATAAATACCCACATTCAAAATAGCCTTCGATTTAAACTCAGTCCATAAGCGATCTTCATCATCACAAACTGTATTTAAACAACAAATAACAAGAAATAAATAATTGCAGCTGGCCTGGGTGGTTAACAAGTTAATTGAAATGGATTCCCTTCATAAAAAAGCTTCGTATGCAAAATAGGTGAAATGCCTCAGTGCATAGTGCCCAAACACCAAGCGATAAATCATTTTTTTAAAAATTCTATTTATTTGCATTAGATTTCAGAAAACAAAAATATGGCAAAAGACGAAAACTTAAAAAAGTCTGCGTAACCGTTTTTCACGGGCAAGATCCGAACACACAACCAATCGAACTCGTATTTTACTCCATATCTCACCTTTTCAACTAAATGCTCATAATCTCTGATTAGCATGCTAATTGACGCTTGTTTACAACAGATTTAATCAATATATATCCTGTCTGAGTTATCTCCCTCTAGGCTACCCTTGTAAGCCTAATTCACATGGTGGGTCCCATGCTCTCATTCTATTCTTGTCACCACAGGTGCTAGATTGCAGGCAAACAAATGTTTTTTAGACCTGTCCTAGGTTGTGTTTATAGGCCTTGTAAAGTGTACACATTTTAGCCTGGATTATTCAGGGGCTTAAAAATATGGATCATTCAGGGACTTGAACGTCTGGATCGGCTATTTTACTGTGCATACTCCAGATTTATACTGGGCTTTTGGAGCTTCTAGTGTGGTGATGTATACATTGTCTTTTTCTGTCTTTTCAGGGTTGACGTGGCAGACAAGGAGGCCATAATGGTCGACGTCTCTAGCAACGAGGGTCTCAGTAGAGACCGGTGTCTAGTGGGGATAGTAAGGACGTGTAAGTCGCGGGTATTTCAGCGGGTGTTAACATTCAAGAGGGCATCCGTTAATCCCGCGACAAGTGCCCTGTCGGCGGCCATTAGTTGGCAGACAGGGGCTCGCAAAGACCTGCAATATTCGTCGATATGTGAGCCCCTTAGTATGGGTGATATAAATAGGAGGGGGGCTGGTTTGCCTATGACATCGGCAACGCGTTCCATGCCTATATTTATCGCCCCAAACGGGTTATTTGTCTCGAGTTCTAGGCTTAAGCTCCCAGCCAGCCGCGTATGATGTGGATATTCATCGGGCTGGGGGGGGGGGGGGGGCACCCCTAGTAATCGTTCATCAGTTGGGGCCGCACTAAGGCGTTATGGGGGTTGATACTGGGCACGTGCGGGCGCTCCCGGCTACTCGGATTTTAGCAATCCGTCCGGTAGTATAAGTAAACACATATTTCTCCGCGTTATCTCCGGGTGAAATAATCGGCGAATGGGCAGCAGGGCAGGCTGAATAGGCTGTAGCGCATCATGATCCTCCTGCCGCTGTTGCAGATTCATCCCGGTTCATTAAAGGTTTGGACAATACAGGGGGTCCCCAGGAAAATGGGTGTCAATCACGCTTTCCTAACCCTAATCGTTACCAGAACATTAATTCTTCCCGTGACCCCTGTCTCCAGCCCCCACTGGCCTACTTCATATGCTAGCCCGCGCTTTGACCCGGGGTCTGCTACATGTCCTAGTTCTATGACTAACCCTAGGCCGTATGTTGATCCTACCCCTAACCCTAGGGCCGCGGGACCCGTTTTGGCGTCAGTTGACGACCTTAAATCTTAGTCATAATGATCGTATGAAATTTTGCCGTGGTAGTAAAAATAAAATATTTGTCATGGCCAGATCTGCAAAAATGTCCGAAATCTATTTCGAGTGGTCACAAGGGCGGCAAAACATTACAGAAGGGTTTGGCGATGGGGACGCGACAGAACAAAAAAAATGTCATGGTGATGTCGCGGATGCTTTGCAAGTCAGTCGTGCGATTATGGTGAGTTGTCGGGAAGTTGTTCTTCTCGTGATCATATCGTGGTTCACTCGTGAGATGTGCATACGGCAGTCGTGCGACAGTCGTGTGACTGCCGCAACACTATCGTACAACAGTCTCGATACAGTGATAAGACAGTCGTTAGATTGCGTTACTAAAATGTTTTCTTCTGGCACCCATAATTGTATTTATAACAATACTTCCACAAGACTGCCACAAGACTGTCGTAGGACAGACTCTGGACAGCGACCTGGCATAGATAAAACAAAAATCGTACTGCAAAAAAAGGTGCATGTCCAGGATTGGCTTGTGACGACCCCAGATGACCCATGATTTGCCCAAGTTTTCTGTCGTGTCGTGGCACAAATGCGCCGTGCGTTCATTGTGACTGTAACTTAAGGCTACATGTATGTTGACCGGGTTTTTAGGTAAACTGCGTGGCTTCGAGCCTCGGATTTACCCTCTCAGTCAGGGTCGGATGGATGCACAGGCCGACTTTACGTCAGGGGTGGATATGGGGTGAGCTTAGGCCGGAGGGTGGAGAGGGAGGAGGGGGGACATAGACTATTCATATTTGTAAGCCGGTCTATTTGAACTATTCACGAATTTGACGGCAGCGCCGGTATACGCACCACGGCGGTTGGCCACCATGGTTGATTGGGAGCCAGACAGGATGGGCCGGGTTCAGTCGCTACCACCTGTTAACGCTACAGGAGAGTTGGTGGTGGGGCTGGATCAGGTTTTTGACACTCTAACTTCAGGAAGCCGGAGTGGTTCGGGTCCGGAGTTGTTCTCATGTAAGGGGCGTACTTCACTCCCGTTTGACCCGCCAACGTTCAGAAATTACGCCATGCATAGCACGCATTGATCTGTCAAGTCTTCCAAAGTGGAGAATTATTATTTTCTGGATATTAGTGGAGACAGGCCCTTTAACCCTGCATCACCTTCCGCAAGCCTTCGGCCTTGGAGGGGGTGAGTAGCCAGTCAGTAGCCATATACTCCTACATGGATTGGTTTATGTTGGCTGTCAGGGGCTTACTAACTAAGGTGCAGTATAGTTGCCCAGAGGGCGAGGTAAGCTCTAGATGACGAAGTAGTTCGGGTCCGGAGTTGTTCTCAAGTACGGGACGCATTTCACTCCCGGTTGACCCACCGACGTTCAGAAAGTACGCCATGCGTAGCACGCGTTGGTCTGTCAGGTCTTCAACGGTAGAGAATTCCTTTCTGGATATTTGTGCAAACAGGCCTTTAACCATGCGTCACCTGCCTTGAGCTTTCGTTAGGCTTCTGATTTAGAGAAGGTGTGTCACTAGCCATATCCTCATACATGGATTGGTTGCTGTTGGCTGTCAGGGACTTACTAACTAGGGTGCATTCTAGTTGCCCTGAGGGAGAAGTTCACGCTCTAGATGACCTCGCCCTGGCAGGCGAGTTTGTCACGGCTGCAGCGAGGGTTAATGCAGATCTTCTGTCAAGGTCGGCCTCTACTACGGCGACTTTGGTGGACTGTAAAAGGCGTGTATGTTTTGCGGGCTTGCCCGCTGTTGCTCCCAGAGTACCTGTTTCATGGGGCGGCCTGTGCGCACGATGAGACCATCTCATGGGCTAGGCAAGACATAGCCTTTCACAGGATCGGTAACTCTCAGTTGGGCAAGCGTTTCTCGGCTTGTCCAATGTCCACTAAGGACGTAGACGTACGGTCCTTTGCCAAACCCGGCCGCTTCACTCCCTTCGACACAGGTCGGTACGAGGTGCACAGGTCGGGGTTAGGGGTTCAAGGTGCACTGGAGGTGGGCGGCCTCGTAAGTGACGCCTTAAGCCGTGTGGGCGAGGGGCAGTCCACTCGGCAGGTGAATCGAGTCTGACCCCCTTTCCGACTTTGCCAAATCCGGCTGTCCCCTTGAGCGGAAAGCTAACGGCCTTTTGGTGGAACTGGCCCCTTACTGGGGCCGACCCTTATGTGGTAGATACCGTGTGTCACAGGTACCGGCTGGTCTTTGTTGTCCGTCCCCCAATCTGTCACAGACACAGAGGGTCTTGTATCCCAATGTTGCTCGACCATCCTGGAGGATGCCGTGGGCAAACTCATTCAGAAGGGTGCCCTCCGGGAGTTGGCGCCGGGGGACATGTCCCTCTGGGTTTTGAGACATGTCCCAAAGACTTCCTGGCGCCGAATCCTACATTCCGTATGGATTCAACCTGGTCAATCTGCGGCATCCTAGGGTGCGTGTGTTTCTCGGGGTGAGATACGACACGGTCCTGCAGAAGGCGTTCGTCACGGCCGCTCGCTGGACAAAGATCCAGCTGGCGGTCGCGTCGCGGAATTGATGACAGGCATCTTGTTCAGCACTGACTTTTGTGGCTCTTTTGGGGTTGCTGGTGTTAGCTCAAGATGTCAGGACCAGGAACCGACTGTTCATGCGGCCTCTGCAGGTGCATCCCATTCACGCCTGGCCTGTCCGGACTCCGATCTGACTCAGGAGATCAAACTCCATCTAGCCTGGTGGCAGTGCCCGTGTCACGTGTTGACTGGGTGTCGTTTTGGGGATTCTGCGCCTCCCACCACCTCGTGTCTGATGCGTCGATGCAGGGGTAGGGTGCTCCCATAGGAGAGAGCTCAGTCTCAGGGCTGTGGACTCATCAGTGGGGTCTAAACCACATAAACGTGTTGGCGATTCGACACTTTTTCCAGCTCTAAAGTCGCCGCCAGTGTTGATTGCGTCAGACAACACGACGGTCGTGTCTTACATCAACAAGATGGGCGGGACAAGATCGTTCCAGTAATTACAACAGACGTGGACCGTGTTCCAGATTTAGTGAGACAATGACATTGCCTTAAGGGGCAAGGTCCGGCGGTGTTAGCGATCGACGCCCTATCTCAGGACTGGGCGGGACTGATCGCGTACGCGTTTCCTCCCCCGGTCGTGTCACCCGCGGTCCTAAGGACACTAGCAGACTTAGAGAGAAGCACAAGTTGCGTCCTGTGCCTAGTCATGCCGTGCTGGCCAGCGAAAGCGTGGTTTCTGCTGCTGCTGTCACTTCTCGCCGATCATCCTAGAGGGTTGCTGAGGTGGGTCAAGCTGCTCAGACACCCAAGGAAAGGCGTTTAACATCAATGACCGCAGGGCCTTCTGCTTCATGTGAACAAATGCTCAACAGATCCCCACACAGGCGGTATTTTCAGGTATTTTCTAGAATGGTTCGGTCCATTAGTGATTTAACTTTTAGACAGTATGAATCTAAGTGGAGGGCCGTTGTAGGCCGGTGTGCAGAGCTATGTATTACTCCAATGGGCCTCTGTACCTCTTATAGCGAATTTCCTGTATTATTTGTTACAAGTGAGGAAATTCAAGCCTTGCACGGTAGAAGGTTACAACTCTGCCCTTCCCCAGGTTATTGAGATCTCTACCGGAGTAAGCAAAACTGAGGATAAGACTCTAACAGCCCTTGTGGGTTCGTTTAAGCTTTATAATCCGAGTCAGGCGAGCTTATTGCCTAAGTGGGATCTTACACTGGTGATGTCTGCCCCCCCCCTTCCCCGCCGTTCAAGCCGTTAGCAGTAGCAGAGCTGAAATAGATTTCATACAAATGCGTCTTCCTTATCGCTTTTGCGACGGCTGTGCGCGCTTCGGAGCTCCATGCGCTTGATGTTAGATCAATTAGGCATAGACCACGCTGTCCCGTGCTAACAATATCAAATGGATTGAAGGCCGAGCTCCTCCTGAGTCCCATAAGAGCGTTATCTGAGTATTTGGACAGAACTAAATAAATTAAAGGCGATCGTAGGCAGCTCTTCGTTTTCTTTAACTCTAAGTACAAACATGATATTTCCAAAAACACAATCGCATCTTGGCTTGCTAAGACTATTAGACTGGCCTACCAAGGGACACGAGCCAAAGACCTAACAATGGTTAGAGTGGGACCCCATGAGGTTCGCGCACTAGCAGCGTCTTGGTCCATCTGGTCTAACTCCTCTCTGGCAGACATTATGAAATCTTGTCACAGGCGTTCGTCCACGACCTTCTCAACATACTACCTACGAGATCTCACACTACAGCAGGATGAACTCTAGTCTTTGGTGACGTTGGTGTCACCGGTTTCATCACTAAGCAAGAAAGACTCAGCCATGAGGTAGGTTGATCAGTCTTTTACTTCTTTAAGTGAGAATGTAGGTAGGGGAAGCGTCAAGTAATCTCCTGATAGCGGAACAGACACCGGCTGTAGGATTGCGTGGCATGCCTTACCACCTTCTCGATCGTATTTTAAACTTGCGGTGTCGGTGTTAGGCCTAAAATCAGGACCTCTGGCGGCGGGACACTGTTAGAGGATCGTTTTTTAAGCCCAAGGCTAAATGGAAACGGGTGTATCGGCGATACCATCAATATTGTTTGAATGGCTGGTAATCATTACCTATGTAGATGCGGTATATACGAAACACGCAAAGTAGTCCAGACGTACTCCAGGGGGAGAAATTCCGTCGTACCGTTCTCTGGCATAGAATCAATGAGATGCGGCTCTACCAGGACATCCATCCGGAACTGTTTACTCACGAGGGGGAACAACTCCATGCGGTCGCCCGTCGGGCAACGGCTCTTAGGCAATAAACGTTTAAAAATGTATGTCACGCTCGGGCTATTGATCGAACTTCCGCTGTAGAGTGAGTGGAGGTTCCACCCACTGAGTTATTCCCTTAGGGAGATCGATGTTCGCAGACTCCTTCCCCACATCCGGCTGTGGAAATCTAAGCATTTTGACATTTAGTAGAAAAGGTGAGATATGGTATAAAAAAACTAAATCAAATTAATTCTAATTTGTACGTTTTTAAACTGTGTCACCTTTTCCCCTGCCTCCTGTCCCCGATTACAAGGAGCCTGCCAAACACAGAGCGCACAGCGGTCGAATAGAATGAGAGAATGGGACTCCCCATGTGAATTAGGTCTATAAGGGGAGTCTAGTGGTGGAAGCCAATGGAAGATAACTCAGATAGGGTATATATTTATTAAATTTGTTGTAAACACTTAGCATGCTAATCAGAGATTATGAGCATTTAGTAGAAAAGGTGAGATAGTTTACAAACGTACAAATAAGAATGAATTTGGTTCAATTTAAACTGAACTGTTAGTGCATTATGGATTTAAACTTGTCTATAATTTTAAGGTTATTTTTGGCTCTATTTTAATACGTAATTAGTTTAGTTTATTCAATTCCTGCTCAGACAGATCAGTTTATCCATTTACAGAGAAGATAACAATGGAGTAAAAATTAACAATAATAGTTATATCGTGACAGAAAGAGCTTTAAAATTACTCAAATAGATAAAAAAATATATATATATCAATAGTAGCAAAGAAGTTATTAAAAAGTTTTTGAGAGCGTAAAATGACATGATTTTTCCTGACTAATAATCTAGCGTTGTAAGGATAAAATACATCTCGAGAGGCTCTCAAGGGCACACGATACGAAATACTACTGGTAAGAGACACAGAATTAAAAGTATCATGTATACCTTTATGTAAAAATATAAGATCAAAGTATTTCCTACGACTAGTTGTGCCTAATCTTCCAGGCTATACTGACGGTCCACAAGTTAAGAATGACATTTTCGCTATGCCAATGGCTTTATTCAGCGCTACACTATATGCCAACCCTTGGTCGACAGTGCTTTTATTACATGACCACACTTTCTACCTTGCTGGCAATAAAAATGACAACACAGGACACTGCATGACAAACACAAACACAAATTCTCTTAGCTCAGATTAATTGATTTAAACATTGTGCTCAGGGCTATTTTCACCTCTATGACGGCGTGTCGGCCCAATGTGTGGAGGAAACCACCCTTGATGTCTCTGGCAAGAACGAAAAAGACAGCTCATGGAGAAAATAAAGAATATGACACTTCCATTTTAGTGGTTTCACGATGCTCATGCATTTGTCGTGATTGTGAATAAAGGATAAATGTCATAACATGAATAGACAATGATTATTTACCGTTGTTAACCTCCTTTATTATGAGGTCTGTAAAATGGTCAGTCATAAATTGGCACACTTCCTTAGTTACGGAATCTGTCTGCTCTCCTAATTTCTCTGAACTTCGATCGAAACAAGTGACAGTGTATTTGACCTTGTCTGCTTGGCGAACTGGCATGACTTTGATAATGGGTGGCATCTTTTGAGCAACATCGTCAGTTTGGTTGGGTAAATGAGATAAGTTGAGTATAAGAGTTTGGGGATTTGAAGATATGCATCTGATAACTGTAACACCTTCAACAAACTGGAAAAAGAATCAAACATTTTGAAAAAAAAATATCTAAAGAAAAAAACATATACCCCCAAAAATGTCTAAACAAAAATTCAATATATTTCAAAACAGAATTTTTTGACAAATTTTTGCGAAATTTTTGACAAATAATTCCAAAATTGGACAAATAATTAAATATTTAAAATAAAAGAATCCAATGTAAGAGATGTAGATTTTTAAATTATTATTTTGTAATCCATAGAGAGACACTAATGCACAAAAACACAAAAATGTAAGTACCAGTAAATTTTTTCTCTTGCTTACATGCATGTGCAAGTAAAAGCCTATCATGTCTACATGTATAAGTCATAACTGATAGTTGATAAGATTGTCTTAACAATTGCATGGTGGTACATTATAACGTGGTTACACAGTATCTATCTTTGTTAAAACTTAAGGCTTGTTTGGTTAGGGTTTAACACCATGCCCTGTCTGGTGTATTTCACCTTATAAGACGGCTGACGACATTCCCAGCTCAATGGGTGTAGGAAATATTTTTGGCGTAGCTTGCAACATTAAAAACAAAAGAGGAAAAACAGCAAAAACCACACCAATTATACCCCCTGGTGACCATTAGTTCTGAGAGCGCCAGGGCATCAGGAAGCCCTTACCCAACCACCCACACTGCATTGATTGATTGAGGTTTAACACCATCTTCAGTGGTATTCGTCTATATGACCACATGTCAGTCCAATGAGTGAAGGAAACCACCCTTGACATCGATCACTGGCAACATAGAGGACGAGACAAGACAAGGACAGGACAAACAACTTTGCTTCCTGGTGTTACTTAGCTCATTTAGAACTGGGGCATCAGGAAGCTTCGACCCACCCACCCGAGTGTATGCGAGATTAAATAAACACAAGACAATAGAGATGTGAAACGCTATATATATGAACTGTTCCTCTTCGAGTTCACTATTCAAAACCTACTGACGATCCCCGGAGGGTTCCCACATTAGAACTTAATACTTACAGTGGTGTTACAGTCCAGGACATATGACAGTATCTTCAGAATAGCTTTCTTTCTCAACTCAGGAGTCAATTCAACTGCCACAACTGCAGCTTTTGGACTTTCTTCTTCAGTCGTTCTGTTGGCCAATTGTCCAGTATTTTTTGTTTTGACCTGGGAACTGTTCTCATTTCGAACAGGTTTACTGGCCATTTTACTCTTTTTTACGATCGCATTTCCGACTAACTGTTTGGTATGTTGTGCTTTGGCCGGAGAACTGTTGTCATTTCGAATAGGTTTATTGGCCATTTGACTCTTTTTTATGATCTCATTTCCGACTAACTGTTTGGTATGTTGTGCTTTGACCGGAGAACTGTTGTCATTTTTAACAGGTGTACTGGCCGTTTTACTCTTTTTTACGATCGCATTTCCGACTGACGGTTTGGTATTTTGAGCTTTAACCGGAGAACTGCTGCTATTTGGAACAGGTTTACTGCCCATTTTGTTGTCGCTTTCCACTCGTTTAGCTCCCATTTTACTATCTTTTTCAGTGCTTTTGCTGAACAAGTCTTCTGTATTTCCGGCTTTGACCTCGGAACCTTTGCTTTTGTTAGGTTTATTAAGTTTATTGCCCATTTTACTTTTGCTACTTATTTAACTGACATAGGCACCAATTTTGTTACTTATACTGTAATTTTGATCGTTTTCATCTGATGAAACATTTGCAAGTTTCTGATGAATTTCGTTCACTGGATCTTTGTCAATTTGACGCCGCTTATTTGTGTTGCCTAAGACTTCATTGGCAGAATGTTCTGTCTGCTCGTCCGACAAGAGTCGCCGACAGAAACCCGAACTATTATTTACAGACTGATTTCCTGGCTGACGTTGGACAGCTGGCACTGTTGATATTGAGCTATTTTGTTTGACACTAGATCACGACCTTCATCTTGGTATCGTTTGTGAAGTTTAGAAGTGGATTCCTCGCCACTTTCCGTACCAAAAATATTGTCTAAACTTTCAGCGCAAATTTCCACAATTTTGTATTTGTCTTCAGAATGTTGCTTTTCGGTTTCGTCTGTCTTATTTTTAGAATATTGTTTATTTCCCTCGAGCTGACTCAACCATTGTTCCTTGTTCATTAAATGCTGATTTTCTAAAAGGAAAAAAAATACAGAAAAAAAACTTTGTTTCAGATTGAAATACTTTGTGCTGTTTGAAAAGTGATCATTAACATCATTTTCTATATTATAGGGATAACTTTGACATTTAGATAAGACTTTGCAGGCTGAGCCCCTGGGTGGTAGGCACTTACAATGCTTGTCTGTGAGGGTTGGTAGGTTTGAAATCTCTCTTCCAACTAAACAAGTTTAACCAACATGCCTGGACAGTCTACAATACAATATGTGTTTTGCCTGCGGCGAAGCTAAGCAGGTCTATGAGAGCTTCACGT
>JAVFBY010233765.1:0-10748 GCA_034781015.1 Tonicella lineata | reverse complement strand
GAGAAAATAAGGTGCATGTCCAATTTTGCCCCACGACGGTAAGTCGATGCCACGATGCTGGAAATTTCGTAGGACTGTCTTGCGACAACCCCCGATTTTCCCAAATTTTATGTCGTGTCGTTGCACAAATGTGTCGTGCGTTCATTGTGACAGTAGCTTTAGGGTTACTGTCCTTGGCGCACTAGAACAAGCAGAGAATGACTTTATCCATATTCAAATTTCCTGACCAAACCGGGACAAAGAAAGGGACCCAATCTCGCTACAGATTGTCTTTGCACAGATAAAAACATACGTGGATAGTTGTCCTTTGTGACGAGTTTTTGCTCTTTTAAAACGCCCTGTAATTTGTGGCGGCATGTCATATCGTCTTTATCTGCATTTATAAAAATATATATTAGAAACAAATCATTGAAATACACTTTTATGTATATGCTATATATAGCGATAATATTTTCCAACATAATAGTTTTAAAACGTATAACCACATCAAAATAAACTTTTTTGTTCAAGCTCCAAATTTACTATAATATTAAAGTCGTTCCTATTGTGATCCATTGACTTCTTCTACCGATATTCAAAATAGCTCGTCCTCCGTTATAATGACTTTGAGACCAATAAAATGCAGGCAAAATGTTTTAAAATTGCACGTGGAAAATACGGAAATCTGGTTGAAATCCAGTGGTCTTTCCCTTTTAAAGTCCTTGTTGGATTTCAAACAGTTACATACTTTAAGCCCTTTGCTGACATAAGGGCGTTTACTAATTATTTCATGTAGAGGAATTTTTGACACACTTAGGTGTAGATTTTCTTAAAGGAGATCGATAGAGACATTGTGTTTTGTGGTACCTGGATTTCCTTTTAACGGAGGGAACGGATTTACAACCCGATCCGCACGTTATTAACAGCTTCAAGCTGTGTTTTATTAAGATTATTACCAGCTTCAAGCTTTTTTGTTTTATCTTGTCCGGGTTTCGGACTTAGGGTTAGTTATAATTTAGTGACCGATTTTTAAAATTTTTAATTATGTTTTATAGACATGAAATAAACTGAAATGGACAGACATAAGCATTACAAATCTGATGTATATGTAGCATTTAAGATAAAAGTACATTTCCAGTAAAACATTTATAATATAAAGCATTCAAGATAAAAGCACACTTATCAGTAACCAATGCACATACAATCTAAAATTGTTACCGACTTCTTTTCAATATTATACCTGCTAAACGCACGTAAATTTGCTATATGCGAGTCACCAGAACTACATGTTCTGCGGTTGTAAAACCTAGGGTGGACCCAACAGGGTCGTCCCCGAGTTACGGAGTAGGCGGGGGTGGTGGTTCGAGGTCCATCTCCCTCCCCTATAAGGCATCATCACAAAAAGATAAAACATGACTAAAACTTTGATTGTAAATAGAAGAAGGACTTTTTCGATTTATTTAAAATGTGTAAAAACTGTTCATTAAAATGGCTTTAAGTTGAAATATTGTAAGATGCATTGGGAAATATTTCGTTTTATTTTAGGTTTTATTGTTTTATTGTGATATTCGATGTGTTTGACGTATATGGCTGGAATCGTTAAAAAGTGCCGACAAGACCTAAATTCTTTGGGAAGCTAATGTGTCGCTGAAAGTCAAATTGTATGATTTCAACTAATTAGAAAAAAGTACGCACATCGGAGTTTTCGGATTCATATTAGAATTACATGATTATGTTATGAACATTCCTTATGGCATATTTTCAATATTTTGTCATGCACTCAATCAACAGGAATAGACCAGCTTATCAACACTATTACCTATAAAGCACTTTTCATTAAGATTTTCAACCAGATATCACTGCTTTCAACCAGTTAATCAAGAGGTGCTTTAAGAAAGCCATAGTGGTCATAAGTATGGATTTTTATTCTCCAGATTAATGCAGTATTATGTTTTCAAACCGCGGAATCAAAATCAATGTATGGGCTACATAGCAAGAACATCTGGGCTTTGTAAAATGTTTTTAGCGAACCGCGTACAAAAATGTGATCAGTGGTTGCAACTCCGTCTGTCCGTCCGGACTCATATTCTGAGATCTAACTTTTGATAGAGTGATCGCATTATATTCAAGTTTGAAGTAAATGCTCATCATATGAACATGACGCTCAAGTTAAAATTGCATAAGTTTCAGCACATATCTAATTTTTAACTGCAATTTTATTTGGTGGATCACCTTTCTATCTATTCCGTGCTCTATTTTTTAAACAAGTAATTGGATCAAACTTGAATTTACTGTGAATTATTATCATACAAATTCGGCTTCATTACATCCAGTTTATGGCTTACATTATAGGTAGCACGTGGGGACTGTTCTAACGGGTTAAATAGTGATTACATTTTATATAAAAGAAATATGCTGTGAAAGTTCGTGTTTTAAATTTTATCCTAGCCGTTACCCACGGTTCACTGGTCGATTGTTTGCCTTGCGAGGTAAACTTTTGAACGAGAAATATGATTATACTAAAATTGCGTGTGTATTAATTTTCATCGTATCACATATTATAAAGTTTCATGCTTTAATTGCGTTCTGTAATTTGATTGGTCTCTCAACTGTTTACCTATTGTGTTCACAACAAGTGAAAGAGTGATCAAATCATATTCAAATTTTCGGAGTATGTTTATTATATAGAAATCGACTTTCTCGCCCTTAACTAATTCCATGCTTTAATCTGATTTGTCGGATTATCTGTCTTCCGAGTCTGTGCTTTAACTTAAAAAAGAAGGATTAGAGTATGTTCACTTCTTCCTTGAGTGTTAGTTATGTGCACAATATCATGCCCCGCCCATAAATAATTCACATACTGCAATCTGATTAGTCAGAAGGTCCATCTGCCGATTCTGTAAATATAGACTATTCAAGTTCTTGCGTGAGTTAGTCTTACAAATAAAATCTACTTTTAGTATAACCCGCCCTTTCAGGATATGAATATCCTGGTGTTTGTTAAGAATAGCACAGCCCTTCCGCTAAAAGTTCCCAATTCTAACATATCTTAAGCTTGTTGAATGTTTTGATGGAAAAAATAAAATTGATGTAACAACATTACATTTGCGAGAGGATTTGCAAAAATATATAAAGTGGTCTCAAGTATGGATTTCTATCCTTCAAGCATATGTCACGTTATGATTTAATTGTGATTTATATGACAGCTCATAGCAGCCACTCGCGATCTAGCTATCTCGCATTACACAAACAGAAACAAATAACGCGAGATTTAATATATAAATCTTGTTGTTTTTAAATTTGAAATCTCAACGCGAGATAATCTCGCGTTCTGGCCCTAATAAATATAAAATACAAACTATAAAACGCGATATTTCATATGTAAATCTTGTGGAAATATGAAAGGCAAGAACGCGATATCGCTATACAGTCTTGTGTTTTTTTAATTTTAGTTAGGGAGGGCAATATGTCATTTGGCTTAAAATACAAAAAGCTGATTCTGTAACCATACCGTTGAAAATTGATGGAAAGGGAGAGAACTTTTGTAATTACTGTTAAATCTCGCGATCTATAGCGATCTCGCACTTCTAAATATAAAATACATATTCTAAAATGCGAAGTTTTTATATGTAAATCCTTTTGGTTTTTAAATTTGACATCTGAAAGGCTAGAACGCGAGAACGCGAGATTTAACTGTCAAATCTCGTGTTCTCGCGATATCGCCCTCCTATATTCAAATTAAAAATCACTAGATTTAATATGTGAATCTCGTGATTTTTAATTTTGAAATCTGAAAGGCGAGAACGCGAGATAATCTCGCGTTCTCGCTATCTCGCTATCTCGCGTTCTCGCCCTTTGCACTTTGAAACAATGGGCAAGAACGCGGGATTTAACTGTTAAATACCGTGCTATCTCGCGATCTCGTCCTTCTTAATATGAATCAAGAATTACAAAACACGAGAATCTACAGTTGAAATCTCGTGATTTTTTAACATAAACTATTGAATGACGAGAGAGCGAGATCGCGAGTGGCCGCTATGAGCTTCCATAGGTTTATACATAACAAATAAATACAGGAATTTATGCTATTGTCCATTTACAAATAGTTGTTATTTCAAAGCATGTTTACACTTTTGTTGGATTTACATAATTACGTCACAATGTCGTTACACAGCTAAACTTCAAATTACTTAACTATGATACACTTACAATATTAGTTCACAGCGACATCCGACTTTTGCTTAATAAAACTGTACGTTAAGTATATAAAGAGAGAGAGAAAGACATTAACATTTATTTATATAATCTGATTGTCAAAATTGGCTGGTACTGTGGGCATGAAATTGCCTGGAAAATAGAATTATTCCCAAGTGGTATCAAGGTATTTGGTATTATCTGACATATAAATCCGCTATATGTTTTATTCAATTCAGTCATAAAACGGTAATTTAATTCATGACCCTTTTAACAAGTGAAGGCTGATGGCTTTTATTCGGAAGCTACTTAGTTTTGGACATATCGGGATATTTACGTTTATAGTTCACTGCGAGCATACCTATTTTTTACTTCAACCAAATTGCTTATAAAAAGGGCTTCACCGATAGTTTACTTATCGGTGAAATGGTATGTTACAGACATACGTTCTACTGTTGTATTCAAATAACGTATTGTCACGGTTTTCTATATTGACACTTGTTGAACTTTTGGAAATAAAATGCAATTTTTCAGTAAATAATCTCACATATGTAAGATCACGGAAATAAATAACCCGCGTTATTTTAGCGGTTAATTTTTCATCCAGGGTAATAACGTTCGTTTACTAATAATCACTGGTGCATTATTGGGCTCAGTCTGCGTTTCAATTAGTATGACCTCGCGCAATAGAGTAAAACAAGTTGCATACCATTCGGTACATACGTGCGTAGGTAAGTACGCCTGTAATATTTTTGGAATTTTGTACAAGTGCGAATGTGACAGCCGTGGCGTTAAGGTCATCTTCATTATGGCTATATTTAGAAGCAAAATTGTCGTCATTAAGAGGCGAAACAAAGATGCATACCATTGTCTAAATGTCTCTCTATACCACCATATGTTTCATTCAAACCCCTGCCATAAAACGGTAAGTTAATTCATCAACCTTTTACCAAGTGAAGACTGTGTTTATAGAACTCCGGAAAACTACTCCGTTTTGGTCATAACTGGAAATTTATGTTTGGGGGTCAATGAGATAAATTTGTCACAATTGATTACTGTGAACATAAATCAGACATTCGTTCCATTTTCAACCAAATTATTGATTATAACTGGTTTCTTTATTGCCTACTTATCAGTCAAATGGTATGTTACATCATTATAAGATACAATGATACACGCACAGTTTGATTTTGCCATCAATTATCATTTTGTTATACCCAACATAGAGAGATAGGCGGTCAAAAATTAAGCATCGCAAATGTATTTCTAGAAAACAAATCATATAAAAAAAAATGTGACCTTTGCAAATAAACGCTTTTGATGTGTCCTTAACCACACATATAAGACGTCACCAAATTAAACCACCATCATTAAAACATGCCTCACAGCCTTGACATTTGTACTGGGACCATTTATCAACTATTTTTTTTTTTTAAAAACACACAGTATTTTTTAAAAATGAATCTGGCTGCGTTACTACTTGCGAATTAACATCAGGTGTATACTGCCCAATTTCCAGAACAATCCTTGCATTATTGACAGAGAAATATAGTCTGTTTAGGTAGTGTTGCGTCAACAGCAACAGCAACAACAACAAAAGCACCAAAAAAATCTGTGAGTGAGATCTAGACCTCATTCACCGCGAGGTAAAAATAGTACTTATGTTTAAAAACCAATGGGAAAAGGGGCAGAGACATCTACATCGATCTATAGAAGCTGTTTGTCTACATTGGCTGGTACTGTGGCATTAAAATTGAAAGGAAAACATAATTATTCCCAAGTGGTGTCAAACTATTGGATATCAATCATAGAATCCGACGTATGTTTTATTCAGCTCTCAGTCATAAAACGATAAGTTAATTCATCACCCTTTTACCAAGTAAAGACTGGCTTTTATAGAACTTTGGAAGCTACTCCGTTTTGACCATAACGGGCAATGTATGTTTGGGGTTTACTGTTAGTAATTTGGCTCAGTTGATTGCTTTACTCGTAAATCAGACATACGTTCTATTGTCCATTTTGAAAGTAAAATGCTCTTTTTTAGAGTGTACGATCAATACGGTTTTATACGATCAAGGAAATAAACCAACCGTGTTATCAGACCAGTTAGATCGCCTTTGTTATTCACTGGTTTATTAATGTGCTTAGTCTTGTATAAATTATTATCCCCTCGGGCAACTGAGTAGACGCCTTGTTATTGGTGTATCAGTCAGTTCGCAGATAGGTTTATCACTTACTCACTAGCATTTAGCAATTCCACTGTTATCTTGATACCAGAATGTCCTGTCCTTAAAAATGTATCGTTGATTGATACTGTTTTACCAGTTTCTCTTTCGATATTTTTATTTCGTTCAGGAGGTCATTTTATTCTTCCGATGATGGACACTGTGTTTCCTATAACTGATCTCACTGTTACTCGTCTTCATAGACACTTCGTTTCAGGGCTGTTTGGTTATGTTTAGAAAAAAATGTAAATTAATTCTGTCCTGTCCGGAAATATTTTAAATGGCAACACATTTGATCGATATGCTTGTTTCTATTTTGTCATTTTTGTTTTGCCATATTGGCGATTTGTTTCTATGCTGGATCAAACTTGTTATACATCTTCAAAGGCAGAGTGTCTTGTCTTGAGAAAGCCCGGGGCTTGAAACGCCCTCTCCTACACAATCACTACCTCGAATGTCTTGTACAGTGCACCATTAAATCCTGTCTGAAAACCATCAAGTAGGAATACTACAACACTCATATTGCCAGTATACAGTTGTGCAAATTGTGATACTATAGCGTTGACACCAGCCGACTTTATGTCCCAACATGATCCAGTTAAAGGTCAACCCAAGACTGTAAGTGTTGTTTCTGATATTGTCTTTGCTATGTATGTGTAAAAATACCTTTTCATGCTGTTTAAAAAAAATTAATGGCTTAAATTTTTAAAAACAAATTGGCCCTTGATATATGTCCGTTTGAAGTTACACAGCCTCAGGCAAATTTTTGCCAATGACAACACGGTGGGAATTTCAAATGACCGCTGCTTATATCGCTATCTTAGCCAATCCAATCCATATATCCAATGCCCACCATGAAGCATCGGTAAAAAGAATCAGTTCATATGCCCTAAATTTCAAACATTATTCTACTGCCTTTTTTTCAAATTTTTGATCATTTTTTTTGCAAATTGTAGCCATTAAACCTTTATTTTCATTTCCAATTTTTCGTGTTAATAATTTAACCCCTGTTGTTCTCCCCCCATTCACGCCCTCATCTACTGGATGATTATCGACTGCTTTTGGAATTTGGATTTATGTTAGGTGAAATCTCGTGATTTTGAAACATATACTAGTGAATGACGATAGAGTGAGATCGCGAGTAGCCGCTAAAAACTTGCATAGATTTATACATAACAAATAAATACAGGCATTTGTTTTTGTCCATTTGAAAATAATTGTTATTTTAAAGCCTGTTTGCAATTTTGTTTCATTTACATATTTACGTCACAATCTCGTTAGACAGTTAAACTTCCAATTACTTAACTATGAGACATTTACAATAATAGTTCACAGCGACATCCGAACAACTTTGACTTTTTGCTTAATATACAACTGTACGTTATATGTTTAAAAATTACACTTACGTTAAGAAAGAGAGAGAGAAAGACATTAACATTGATTTATATAAGATGATTGTCAAAATTGGCTGGCACTGTGGGCATAACATTGCACGGAAAAAAGAATTATTCCCAAGTGGTATCAAGGTATTAATCTGACACAGAAATCCGCTATATGTTTTATTCAATTCAGTCATAAAACGGTAATTTAATTAATGACCACTTAAACCAGTGAATACTGGCTGTTATAGAAGTCCGGAAGCTACTTAGTTTTGGACATATCGGGATATTTACGTTTAGAGT
Source organism: Tonicella lineata (assembly GCA_034781015.1). Classification (NCBI taxonomy): domain Eukaryota; kingdom Metazoa; phylum Mollusca; class Polyplacophora; order Chitonida; family Mopaliidae; genus Tonicella; species Tonicella lineata. The sequence continues at coordinate 2,668 of JAVFBY010233765.1, read as the reverse complement.
TCACTGCGAGCATACATTGTTTTTTTCTCCAACCAAATAGCTTATTATAAGGGATTTCACCGATAGTCTACTTATGGTATGGTAAGAAATGGTATGTTACAGACGTTCTACCGTTTTATTCAAAGAGTGTATTATCACGGTTTTCTGTATTGAAACTTGTTTAACTTTTGGAATTAAAAATGCCTTTTTTTTAGTAGATAATGTCACATATATGTAAGATCACCGAAAATAAATCACCCTCGTTATTTTAGCGGTTAATTTTTCATCCAGAGTCATAATCTTCGTTTACAAATAATCACTGGTGCATTAATGGGCGCATTTTGCGTTTCAATTAGTATGACCTCGCGCAATAGAGTAGAGCAAGTTGCATACCATTCGGTACATACGTACGTAAGTTAGTACATGTACGCTTATAATATTTGTGGAATTTTGTACCAGTGCGAATGTGACAGCCGTGGTGTGAAAATCATCTTCATTATGGCTTTATTTAGTAACAAAATTGTCGTAAACAAACGGAGGCGAAACAAACATGCATACTATTGTCTGAATGTCTGTCTATACAACCATATGTTTCATTCCACCCACCTTAAAACGGTAAGTTAATTCATCAGCATTTTACAAAGTGAAGACTGTGTTTATAGAACTCCGGAAACTGCTCCGTTGGAAATTTATGTTTGGGGGTCAATGAGAGAAATTTGTCACAATTGATTACTGTGAACATAAATCAGACATTATACATGTACGTTCCACCTTCAACCAAATGACTGATTATAGGCTTAACGGCTTTCTTTATTGCCTACTTATCAGGCAAATGGTATGTTACATAATTATTAGATTCAATGATACACGCACAGTTTGATTTTGCCATCAAATATCATTTTGTTACCCAACATGGAGAGATAGGCGGTCGAACATTAAGCGTCGTAAATGTATTTCTAGAAAACAAATTATATAAAAAAATGTGTGACCTTTGCAAATAAACGCTTTTACTGTGTCCATAACCACACACATTGGACGTCTCCAAATTAAACCACCATCATTAAGACATGCCTCACAGCCTTGGCATTTATACTGTGACCATTTATCAACTAGTTTAAAAAAAAACACGATATTTTTTTAAAAATAAATCTGGCTGCGTTACGACTGGCGAATTACCATCATGTGTATACTGCCTAATTTCCAGAGCAATCCTTGCATTATTGGCAGATAAATATAGTCTGTTTAGGTAGTGTTGCATCAACGGCAACAACAACAAAAGCACCAAAAATGTGTCAGGGAGATCTAGACCCCACTCACCACGCGGTAAAAATAGTTCTTATGTTAAAAAACCAATGGGAAAAGAGGCAGAGACATCTACATCGATCTATAGAAGCAGATTGTCTATAATGGCTGGTACTGTGGCATTAAAATTGAAAGGAAAACATAATTATTCCCAAGTGGTGTCAAACTATTGGATATCAATCATAGAATCCCACGTATGTTTTATTCAGCTCTCAGTCATAAAACGATAAGTTAATTCATCACTCTTTTACCAAGAAAAGACTGGCTTTTATGGAACTCTGGAAGCTACTCCGTTTTGGCCATAACGGGAAATTTATGTTTGGGGTTTACTGTTAGTAATTTGGCTCAGTTGATTGCTGTACTCGTAAATCAGACAAACGTTATATTTTCCATTTTGAAAGTAAAATGCTCTTTTTTAGAGTATACGATCAATACGGTTTTATACGATCAAGGAAATAAACCAACTGTGTAATAAGACCAGTTAGATCGCCTTTGTTATTCACTGTTTTTTTTCTTGTGCGAAGTCTTGATTTCAATTATTAACCCCTCGGGCAACTGAGTAGACGCCTTGTTATTGGTGTATCAGCCAGTTCGCAGATAGGTTTATTACTTACTCACTTGCATTTATCGTCAATTCCACTGTTATCTTGAGCCCAGAATGTCCTGTCCTTAAAAAATGTATCATTGATTGATACTCTTTTAATAGTTTCTCTTTCGATATTTTTATTTTCGTCGAGGAGGTAATTTTATTCTTCCGATAATGGACATTGTGTTTCCTATAACAGATCTCACTGTTACTCGTCTTCATAGACACTTCATTTCAGGGCTGTTTTGGTTATGTTGAGAAAGCCCGAGGCTAATACGCCTGTTCATAAACAACCACAGACTGGAATTTGTTTTACTTTAACATTCAATCCACCAGACCGTCACCAAACAAGTGTACAAGAAGTATCCTTATTCTGATATTGCCGATAAAGGCGGTAACTAGAACGACATCGGTATTGTGTCTGTGATATAATATACTTTAAACAAAGTGACCGTATATGAGTTACAACTTGACTGCATAAAGGTTCAATATACAATGATGACGTATTAATCCATAATCACGTCCGCCTCTGGATAATTAATTGGTCGTTCGAGCAAGATAATTATCGGCTGTTACAGGAATTTAGATTTATGTCAGGTAAACGAGAGAGTTACTGACATAAATCTATATAAACTTATTGTCAACATTGTCTGTTACTGTTGTATAAAATTGCATTGAAAATGTTCCCAAGTAGTTTCAAACTATTGGATATTAATAATAAAAATCAACCTGGGGGGGGGGGGGGGGGGGGGGGGGGGGGGGGGGGGGGGGGGGGGGGGGGGGGGGGGGGGGGGGGGGGGG
>JAVFBY010233654.1:0-10749 GCA_034781015.1 Tonicella lineata | reverse complement strand
TAGTTCTAGTATTCTTCAAGCCAAACAGAAAGATCACAACTTGACATCAGATGAATTTTCAGCATTACAAACTTTAAAAAAAGATAATAACATAATGATTCTTCCAGCGGATAAAGGGGGCTGCACAGTAGTGATGGATTCTTCGGATTATGATAAAAAAGTAAGGGACTTACTTAATGATCAAAATACATATGAACTGTTAAAAAAAGACCCTACCAGTTCTTACAAGAGACGTGTTGTGGATAACTTGAAAGAACTACTTAAAAGTGATAAGATTGACATAAAACTAAAACATAGACTATATCCTTCCTCTGAATATATACCGGCGTTGTATTGTTTGCCTAAAATACACAAACCTGAAATCCCAGTTAGACCCATTGTTAGCTCCATTGGATCGGTTACGTATCAACTGGCTAAGTTTTTAGCAGGTATTATTAAACCTTTATTGGGTAAATCAGAACATCACGTGACTAGCACTAAACATTTTATAAATAAAATCTCTGACATAAAGCTCAACAAGAATGAAACGTTAGTGTCGTTTGATGTCACAAGTCTGTTCACATGTATCCCAGTAAAAGAGGCAGCTAATGTAATTAAAGAACTTTTGGAATCTGACCGTCATCTCAGTAACAGAACTAAATTATCACCACATCAGTTAAATGAACTATTAATTCTTTGTCTTAACACAACATACTTCTCCTACCATGGTGACATTTACAGGCAAAAACATGGTTGTGCGATGGGTTCACCTTTATCTCCAATAGTGGCAAACGCATACATGGAACAATTTGAAAAAAAGGCGCTTCAATTGTTTAAGGGTGTTGGACCGTCACATTGGTTTAGATATGTGGACGACACATGGGTCAAAATCTGCCAACAGGAAGTGGTCGAGTTCCATAAGTCCATAAACACCATCGATCCGTTCATACAATTTACGATGGAGGTCATGGAGAACAATCAACTCCCATTTCTAGACGTCCTGGTGAAGGTGCAGGACAACGGAATCCTTCAAACTACCGTGTATAAGAAAGCCACCCACACAGATCAATATTTAGATTTCAACTCCCACCACCCTCTTGACCATAAGCTGGGTGTCATCAAAACACTTTTTAACAGAGTAGAAACTGTTGTGTCGACAGATGAAGACAAACAATGTGAAGGAAACAAACTAAAGAAGGGGCTTAAGCAACGAGGTTATCAGGAATGGACATTCCACAAGGCCAAAAAACCGAGCAAAAAACAGCAGACCTTGCAAGCCAGTCCAGAAAAAACTCTAACTATAACTATTCCGTACATAAAAAATCTCTCAGAAAAACTAAGACGTATTTTCAGTCAGCATAGTGTTAGAACCTGCTTTAAACCCCAAAACACATTAAGACAAATCCTAGTTCACCCGAAAGATAAACCAGAGAAAAATAAAGAAAGCAATGTAATCTATGAAGTGTCTTGCCCGGAAACAAATTGTACAGGAAAATACATCGGTGAAACACAACAGCCGTTAAAAAACAGAATGTCACAACACCGCAAAGCCAATTCCAACGGAAATGACTCTGCGGTGTTCAGGCATATGTGTGAAACTGGTCATAATATCAATAACTGTGATGTTAAAATAATAGATAGAGAAGGAAAGTGGTTTGAGAGGGGGGTGAAAGAAGCCATATGGGAACGGGTAAAAAAACCTAATCTGAATCGTAACGGGGGTCTGAGGTTCTGTTTGTCGAGTACATGGGACCGAGTACTGAATACTAAACTAAAAAAACAAGACTAAATTATGTTTTCGAAGGCTTGATATCTTGATATAATTTTGACTTACTATATAATAATATTATTATATATGGTTGTGTGTATAAATCTGAAAAGATAATGGATTGTATTATTTGTATATAGTTGGAAAATGTACATAAGTAATGTTGCCATGATATAAGATATTTGTATCCACATATATGTACTACTATACTTTTGAGCATACTATTTCTAGAGTTGATAAATTTATATAATAGGAAGTTTAGATGATAGGGATTTTTGGCTATGACATGTATAGCCTACATAAGATATATATACATATCAGGCATATTATATTGCACTATACTAGTTTACATGGGTATGTACTGTGGGACTAGCTTGACCTATGATATACCTGGGTGAGGGTTATTACAAACTAGCCCCTCTATAACATGTGTCACCTAGGGCTACCAGTCTTTGTATATGCACAATTCTTCACTCTGTAGAAGGTGATTTGGTGATCACCGCTACGTCAGTGTTATAAATAACTTCCAGAGTACCAGATTTATTTGTGTTTGTTTTAGTATCTGATCATTAGTTTTCACATGTGAGCTTGTTCTCGATCAAATTTTCTTGGAACGGCAAAATTCAGTTTTAAAGGCGAACGATTTACTTCTGTAGCAACGTTTCGTGCTGTTTCTATGTAATTCGGTCAAATATCAATTCGCCGGCGTATGCAATTTGATACTGATTAGTACTTCTTTTTGAGACCTTGACAGAGTTTGAACAGGGAGGCACGACTAAAAACTCTGGTAAGTGTTGTATAAGATTGATTGATTGGGGTTTAACGCCATACTCAGGGGTATTTCACCTATATGACGGCATGCCAGCCACATGGGTGGAGGAATCCACCGTTCACGTCACTGGTAACATGAAAGATGAGACAGAAAAAAGAGAAAAACAAGAAGGAATGCTCTTCAGAGACCTGCGGCGACTATTAGTTATACTGCTATCTCCTAACATTACCCTATCTCTTAACATTGACATAAAATCTGGTCACTTCTTTGACCAGGTTTAGGCTGGTCACTGGTATAAGTGGAATTTGAAGAGCGACCAGGTTTTTCCTGGTCAAAAGTATACCCTACCATATAAAACCTGGTCAGTTTTTTTACCAGGTTTTTCCTGGTCAAAATTATGTCAACCATATAAATCCTTGTCACTATTAGCAGGTTTTTCTGGACCATTGGTATAGATGTAAGATTTAAAGATCGATCAGGTTTTATTGTTAAAAGTTTATCTTCTCCAAAATATTCTTGTTTTGTTTTAACCAAGGTTTGTTTGTTTGGCCAAAAGGTTAGATGTTCAGTTATCTTATCCAAATATATTATTTTTTTATAACAAGGTTTGTTTGTTTGGCCAAAGGGTTAGATAATGTTGGTTAGAAGAGTTAACCCAGTACGATATCAAAATAATTCATAGGGGGGGAAGTTACATGACAATGCGGACGGGCTGTCTCGCATTCCAGAAGTACTCCCGGCATGTACTTGCTATACTAGTGGCTGCAGTTTGTAAGTTTACCCTGCGGGGGGTGAGCATACTGCAGTAAGATCTATTCTCAGTGGGCTAGTTTTAACAATAATGTGGACGATGCGGTTCCGATGGCTTCAGGGTCACCACCTTGTTGTTTGGCGGTGTCCTGCCCTGACATAGACGCTCATGGGAGTGGGGGTGGGCCTGGCGTGTCGCTCTCGACCCTTCCCGGCGTTGGGAGTGGCCTGCCCGACCCAGACCCCCAAATCCCATCGCCCCTGACGGACCGCTGCGCCTTTAAATTATGCTCAATAGATGCAGACCGAGTCAGGCAGGTCCAGCAGGGGGATTCTGACTTAATCCCCCTCCTGGCTTGGTTAAAGGAATCCAAAGATCCCGAGGATATACCGTTAACCAGTAAGGTGACCAAACATTTATGGATGAATCGCTCCCAGCTGGAACTGAAGCAGGGTACTCTTTTCTATCGCTGGGAGGAGGAATCTTCCTCCACCTATAAGTTGGTGGTTCCCTACGATCTTCGCCAAGAAGTTATGGCTGCGGTCCATGACCATAAAACAGCCGGACACCTTGGGCAGATCAAGACCAGGGAAAAGCTAAAGCAATCATTCTTCTGGCCCGGGATGGCCGGTGATTCTGATAGGTATGTGAGGACTTGTTCCACCTGTAGTCAGAACAAGACCGCCAGCCGAACAGCCCGTGGGCCCTTGGGGAAATATCATGCTGGTAACCCCTTGGAACGGGTCCACATGGATATTTTAGGCCCCTTTCCGGTAAGCCAGGCCGGTAACAAATACGTTCTGCTGATAGTAGATCAGTTTACCAAGTGGGTAGAGATTGCTCCTCTGCCAGACCAGGTAGCCGAAACGGTCGCTGAAGCTTTCCTAAATAATTTCCTGTGCAGATTTGGAGTGCCTCTGGAAGTCCACACGGACCAGGGCACCAATTTCACGGGAAACCTCCTCGCCTCCTTTTGCGAGATGTTTGAAATTGTGAAAACTCAAACCACGCCCTACAGACCCTGTTCGAATGGTCAAGTAGAGCGCTATAACCGCTTGCTATTGCAGATAATCCGTTGTTATCTGGACGGCAAACAGTTACATTGGGATTTACATCTTTCCCTGATAGGTATGGCAGTACGATCCATGGTCAATCGGGATACAGGGTTCACGCCCAATATGCTGATGCTGGGCCGGGAAGTGTATATGCCAATTGACCTAACTTGGGCCGTCGCTAAGGTTAACCAGGCCGACCTAAATCCTCTTGAGTTTGTGATCACGTTGTTAGACAACATGCGCCAGGCCCATGAGTTGGCGCGTGCCAAGGTTGCCACGGCTCAACTCTACCAGAAGCGGACCTATGACAACCGTATCAATCAGACAACATATAATGTGGGGGACCTGGTGTATAGGTTAGAGAAAGCTGCACCGGTTAAATTGTCTTTTTAGCTTTGTTATAGCTTGAAATGGAACGACAACAACTGCGGGAGCACCACCCCGAGGCTTCGGAAGCCGACATCCTGTGGATACTGGATGAAGAGTGGCCGGAATTGGCCGGTAACTTGGACTTGGTGGGGGAGGGCGCGTCTCCTTCGACCATGCTCGGTACCAACCCCAACGGTCAACTGTCAGTGTTGACGGTATCATGCGCCACCAGTGGCGCGGCTCCGGTGGTTCTCGCGTGACGGATCAGGCAGTTTCCGTTGCCCACCCAGATTTAGTGTCGGCGGTTTCCTCCGCCACCAGTGACGTGTGATGGTTCGGGCAGTTTCCTCTGCCCATTCAGGACTCGAGCCGGTGGTTTCCTTCATTGATGAGGGCAACGCGCTGGCAGTTTCCTCTGCCGTGGCCCTGTGGCCCCCTGTCCTCCGAGACGGGCCCCCTGGGGGGATTATACCCCTAGAACATATCTGTCCGGCGTGCGGTGTTCGTGTTTTCACACGAATGAGGCGCCACCTTGAGCGGGAACACCTTCCTTGGTTGCTCTGTCCAGAGGCTGTCTGTTGGACCTGTGCCGTCGATGAGCGGTCGTCATGCTTCGTGATGGCGCGGCACCTCGACTCGTGCGACGGGCATGGGCCCTCAGGCACCCTGGACGAGGGGAGGCTGGGGCAGTGGCTCTCGGGGGTAGAGCAGATCGTGCAATTGTGGCAAGATGCTCTGGGCCTCGCTGATCGCACGCCGATTGTGACCACCATCATTAACCGGGGGCTGTATATTCAGGAGCCGTGTGTCCTACTTTCTGGGTGCCAGGAAGCTTTTCTAAGAATCGCTAGTTCGTTCCTGGGTGTGGCCGTCCGGCCTGCCTATTCGGTGTCCCCTCCAAACAGCGCGGCAGTGCTAATACACTGGAAGGCGCTGTCTGCACTGCTTCAGTGTTCACCACCTCAGGTCGCCCAGCGTTTACGGGCGATCCAGCCTGGGCCGTCCTTGCCCCTTCCAGCGTTACTGCAGGTGCCCGTCCTAGGGGACACCTGTGTGGATTTGGGAGAAGTTGTCCGTCATCGGAGGGTGAGCACCCTGGCTGCCCTCGAGCAGGATACCAACCCCGGAGACGTATCACTCTGGGGTGCAATAAATGTGATAAATAGCCCGTCCGGGTGGGGACAGCTCCGTGATTATGTGAGGGAAACTAGGCCAATTGTGTGGTTTATGGTGGGTGTGGGCCCCCCTCACTAGTACAATCGTTGGGGCGTTGCAGGAGCATCTTCACGGATGTTCCGGCCTTCCTAGATGCGTGGGCATAGGTGGTATCGGGCTGGTTTATCGAGTCAGCCCGAGACAGCGAGGGCGGCAACTAGCGCTGCTTAAGGGTTGTCTGGAAGTAGCTAAGGTGCAACAACTCACTGTCGCTGTCCAGTGTGACGCCTCATTGGAGGAAATAAGCCTCACTCTGGGTGTCCTCCGAGGGGTGATGTCTTCCGTACTGGACCGGAGTCATCCGGTCATCCTACAGTCCTTTAAGGGTTCCCCCCAAGACCTGAAAGAGTGGCTGAGGAATTTCCCCTCCGTAGTCGTGGGGGTGGGCCCCTCCCAGTTGGGAAACACAGCAATGATCCGGGCTCTGGAGCTGAAACAAGTTTTGCTAGAGTCCGGATTACCATTAGTCGGCTCCCATGTTCGATCACCTTGGGAGTTGGGCAGGGTGGCTAGGGCGGTGGGGGTCATGAAAAATCTCCCCACTATTGTGATCCTGGAGGCCACCACTCATAATGCCCGTAGGGTTTTCGGTCTGCCACATTAGGGTACTGTTGTTGTTTTGGGGTGGGAATTTAGTTTAATGGGTATTTTGTTCTGTTCCACTCGGTTGGGGTGCTTTCTCGAACGCCTCAGCGGAGTTGGGACAGAGGTTATCGGGGAAGGGTATGTGGGGCAATGGGAGATAAATGTCGGGATAGGGGGTGGATTTATCTGTGATGGGGTTTTAAGGAAATAAATGTAAGGGTATGGGGTGGATTTAAACTAATGAATGCAAAGTCTGTCAATTGTAGCCGCCTGATACCGAGTCTCTTCAAAAGGGGGAGAAATGTAGTGAATCTCGGTGTGGATGATTGTCGAAAACCCCCTCAGCTGGGAAATGGACTCGTCGATCGGGAGACTCGTTTTGGACACTGAGAGCGGGAGAGTGTAATTTACTGGAGACTAGAGACAACACGTCAAAACAGCGCTGCAGTAGAGCAAATCCTGTAAGTATGCTTTTCTGTGTTAGGTTTCAAAGTAATTCCCCGGGCAGAATATACTTTAATACATACAGCTGTTTTGTCCGGAGGCATAAATACACAGCAAACTAGTAGCTTCTGACCATGCTGAAGTTTCAACTCAATCCATACAATCTCATCAACTGTCTCTAAGTCATATCTCCTTTTGTAATTAAAGCTCTTCGTTACTGCTATAAGTACACCTCTCCCAATAGATTTTTCAGACGCAGTGCTATTTCTATCACGTCTTTCAACAGAATATAAATCTGAGTCAATCACTTCAGTGTCTAAGACACCATCGTGAAGCCACGTTTCGGTAACGCATATTATGTCGTACGATTGCTGGCTAGTAAATTTTTCAATATCAGACAGTTTACCAGATAAGCTTTGGCTATTCTGGTAGAATGCACTTACTGGTTTTTTGATGGATTTACTTCTGCTCGAATCTACTCTTGAAGTTGCTGTTCTGGCTGTTGATGTTGTACTAGGTCCGGGATGTGGGTGTATATCCCCACATGCACATAGTGAAGGCCCTTTGTCTAACTTTATCACAATTTCACAACGAAATGTTGCACAAGAGTTAGCATAATAAGCCACTCGCTTTTCCGAGATATGAGTAGCGATATTCTGTCCATACCTGACGTTAATCGGTAAAGTATGCTTGTCACAAGAGAATGTAAAAACTAGCACAATCCAAAGAGCTACAATCCGACATGCCTTGCTGGGCGCCATCTTGTATGGAGATATGCCCGCTGGAGCCTTACCACACACCTTGATCTCTGTCGCCAGAAGTATAGTTCCATGTTATTTACGTGAAAACATGATAAAATGTACCCAATATAAACCAGTGCTATTACTTGTAATTGCATTTTGGTATATAAGTTAAATTTAATCAATAACACTAGATGAAACGAAAATATAAACGCGTTCATGAAGGTGAAGAAAACTGGGTCAGATTCCGGATACGTTCGTCAAGCTACAATCACTGCAGCTTCTCAGTATGCGGCAGAGCGTTTTGGTCTGATTTATCCTTACTTTGAAACAAAATAAATTTAACTTCTGGTTAATTTGTTTTGATGCGCTGGACACATATCACAGTGATGCGAGAGCCACTGAGATCCAGTTCAAAGAAACGCGCGGAAAGAAGTTCAGACAGATGACACGTGCCTTCAAACTCTTCTCATGCAACTTGATTGGTCGGTTTTGTCAATGAAAGTTTGGTGGTCCAATCAAACTTGCCGCTCAGTTTAATATAGGGTGATATAACTGTTTGTTATGTCACTCGTGTTATTTCACGTCCAATGGCCAAAGTATGGGATAATACCTAAAATCCACCATTCTATTCAATGTAGTTAAATTAATTTTATTAGTGTTTATACAATATCCTGTTTACACAAAAAACTCTCTATTAAAGGAGAAGAAACAAAATCGGGTAATATATAGGCTGTAAAGAGCAGTTATGAAACATGGTATTCTGGGTGTGTGGGTAACTATCATGATCCCGTCAGAGCCAATTTGGTTATTCAGGTAGGTAACTCCAGTGTGGTGGACTTGTCATGCCATATTGTTTATGCTTCTTGAATACTGTTATAGAGTCTATAACATTGACTAGTATTCAATAAATATTTACCAATATCATTTCACAGGGATTTGTTGTCAATTAATTAAGAGACATACTTTTTTGTAGCCATTACTATGAATTGAATAATAGCCAATGGTATTGAGACAGAAACGATGTGGCATGAAAAGTCCATCATACTTGAGTTACCGTACCAAATTGTCTCTTAACGTGATTATGAAAGCTCTCCACATCAAAACAGCTGATTTACCCTGGTGTTTACAGGCTTTCTAATCGGGCTGTTTTTTTTTTGTTTTCTTCCCTTTTAAAGGACAAGTTCAGCGTTTTCCAACCTCAACTTATTATTGTTAACGTTTATTTTGACAGACCTTTAATCGTGTGACATTGGGAACGAATAAAGCCTAGCCGTTAATTAGTTAATTTCAAAGACGGAAATGACGTCAAAAATCGCCGAGACAATGAGGCACATGTACCTGACTGTACGTTTCCCAGTGGATGCGTCTACATCTAAAGCGAAACCACAACAACATAGCATGTATATGAACATAATCATGTTTTACCTACAACTGTACACATACATTCAAATGTGTTTATGTCTTCTCGAAATAAAATCTTCAAGTTTTAAATTATGTCTGCCTTCATGTCTGATGCTTTCATTAATACAGTGCGTCTGTATGTATTTAAAAAAAATACAGTTTAATTTATTCCTAGTTTATAGATGCTATTATTTTTGTTGTTGTATGACTTCTTAATATCGCCAATTCGCCGTGCGTTTTTTCTTTCCTCCATTGAGGTTGGAATCATTTAAATAAATACCCATTCTATTAGTGTGTAACTATACTCATTGGTATGAGTAAACCGCCCGTCACAACAGTAACACACTTTTGAGTAATAATACAACATACGTGTTTATTTTTACCCAAAATGCGTTGAAAATACACACTGCGAGTGTAGTCATACCCCGATAAGAGTGTTTTGGCATAGGCTACATTCTGGTAACTACATTTACTCCTGGACAACTTAAAGATACTATACCTCAGCATTTTGGTATGAAGCTTTATCATAGTTTCAAGAAAAGTCAACACATTCATTTCCATTTAACTGATTCAAACTAGTTGTGAAAGAAGAAGGTAAAACATGATATTTTGATGAGTCTTATCGATATGCATAAATGACTTTTCGAGGAATCCTTCCTCGTGAATATTCAACCAGAGACGAGCCACTGATCTATATAAGGTCAGTGATGTTCAGTGAGCTGTCCATATATAATTGAGTTCCCACACTCTCTCATTGATGTATACACGGAGTTATCCGAGTTACGGAACTACATTTGATAAGGCCGGACTCATTAGCCTTCGTAAATACATTAGACATCATCACGCAGGTCCTGGAATACATTGAAAACAATATATGCTTTCTAGCTATGTTTTTTTTAAATTGAATCGAAAATTGAATAAAAAATTTGAAAATAAAAATTTGAAAATTAGACTGTTGAATAATGCTTAAAAGGCGATATGAACTGATTTTTTTTATTGAAGACGTCATGGTGGGCATTGCATAGTTGCATTGGATTGGCAAGGATAATGATATAAGCAGCGGCGATTGGTTATTTGAAATTTCCACCGTGAAGTCAGCGACAGAAATTTCTTGAGGTTGTGTAACTTCATACGGTCTATGCCGAGTAATAAATTTAAACTCACCGACTTCATCATGGCTGTTTGTCCCGTATTTTGATTTAAACAATATTTTATTTCCTAAACGATGGATTGGATTGGCGAACAGGTCAAGACGACCTATACTAAACGCCTCTCCAAACATTATAGATATTCATTTATTACATGTTTTGACTGCACTATTTATTCAATAATTATTTTATATGAATTTTTCTGCTGTTTAAAATATATCAATTGTTGCCTTCCAAACTACTTTAAGTTACACTTTTCGTTGTTGTATGTACTTTAAAACTCAACCAAATATTTTGGAACTGTTTTAGGGGAGACCGGAGACAGTTGTAACACGGGGCAAATGTAATAAATGAGTTCATCTCTAGTAGAAACGCTCCACAAATTCAAGGTATGTACAGAGCATGCGTATATCATATCCCCATGAGTTCACCAAGTATGGCAAGCTAACAGTCAGAAGTATGGATTTTACAACCAAGAAAAACATATTTTGACTAGGAAAGTAAATATTTTGGTTCATT
>JAVFBY010233543.1:0-10752 GCA_034781015.1 Tonicella lineata | reverse complement strand
GACCATCTATCTCCACCTGGTACAACCAAACAGTCAGAGGAAAATTACTTGTATAACTTGTCAGAAAACAATTTACATTTCAAATTAAAGATGCACTAAACAAATTTGATCACCTCTAGGTCATCAATGTTTAACTCAGTTTGTTGAACATCAAAGAACTCAAGCTTAAATATCAATGCATTCTTCTCAAGCATAAAATATTTGCATAATGTCTCAACCTTGCAAAACAAGGTATTATATGAATATGACAATAAAATCAAATGAAATAGCTAACGTGGCTGAAAATGTTTTTTAGCAACCCTCTCCAGAAGTCCAAAACAAAACTAAAATATTCCGTTTATTTTTAACTAAAACCCCACTAACCGCTAGAAGGTATAAAATTGCTAATAAAAGAAATAATGTTTAGTTTCTGTATTTTTCCCAGATTGAAAAAGTTATGAACTTTCTGTTTTTACTATAAACTGAAATTTTTGATGTCCTATTTTTGTTTTAAATAGGAAATGTTGCATTGTCTATTTTAGGTAAAGAAATGTCATTTTAGTGATAAATAGTGTGCTGGTATTAGTATGCTTCCACACAATGTGTGTGCTCCTCATGGTTATTGGGCCATTACATTTAGTTTTTAAAAAATTTATCGACCACATAATAAACATTCGCGATTAGTTTTGCCACTTTTACTCCAAATATTGTTCACTAGACATCAATTTTTATAACGAAAAACAGTCAGCTTACAGCAGATAAAAAAATAATTTTACACGCAGTATATCGGTTTTTAAAAAAAGAGGCTTGAATGAATCTTGTCCACTAATAAGAAATCCCTGACTGACCTTGAGTTTGTCATGGAGGTTTTTACACTCTCTTTCCAGGACGTCTTTAGTACCATATGTAAAATAACAAAACTGAAAATACAAAAGGCAAATCCGGTTTATCATTAAATTGAAGGCGAGCATTGAATTGGATGTATGTATTAAATGTATATGTGTCAGTTAATAGGGGATTTGGATAAGAATACCAAATCATAGACAGTACAATAAATGTAGTTTGATTGGTAAACATTACGACTAACTGAACAGAGAAGTTATCCTGCTACCAAACAGTTATCTCCCTTTGTTGATGGGTAAACATAACAACTCATTCTAAACATTATTCGCTGACCTACCTCAAGATTTCATGAGGAGATTCCAGCTCTACGGTATCACCGCCCCATCTTTTCAGTGATTATCCCCTGTTTTTCAGGATTTTTATCAAGACGTTTATTCGCCAGAATTTAATTCACAATCAAGTGTGGAAATGAAATACACCAAGATTTGTCAAATCACAAGCTTGATAAATCCAAGAAAATAAGAAATTTAAAAAACATATTTCCTTACTGCGCGGTGAAAGCTGGTTTCCGAAATATCGGAAACCAAGCAAGATGGCGCGGTGATACCTTAGAGCTGGAATCTCCTCATGAAATCTCGAGGTAGGTCCGCTAATAAGGCTTAGAATGCCCTTTACATGATTATATCTGTTTCATACAGATGCTACAAGATAAAGACATCCTGAGCCAGAAAAATATTGCGATATCAATGTTTTTCCATGTACACCCCTAGTTCACAAATCTCTGAACAAGCTGCAACATTTTATACTCAATCAAAGAAACATAATCTTTCTAAAGACAAAAGAGAGCTTTTTTATAAACCAATTACTTAAATTTAAATTTGAAGTGTTAATACCGATCATTATACTAAATTACATAACACATACGACCAACATTACATACAAGAATAGATATTTTGTTAAACTATTGAAATAAATATGTTTGCAACCTTTGTTCATGTTGCTATATAGTTAATGGATGATATATATCCTTAAAGTATAATCCAATAAAGTGCTGCACCTGCATGATATAGGATATTTATATACAACCCTTATTGTGTTACATCGGTTGTTTTAGATGGTCCTTTCTTAAGCTGCATTCACAGTGTGCCTTGTAGCATCCATTTAAGATTTTTGTTATTACAAAAGTTTTCTCCCTTTCCATCATTTTTCAAGGAAGCAGGATCATATTTCCTTTTATTTTTTGTCATACTTATTCTTTTTCAGGCTAAGAACAATTTTTTTATATTCAATAATTAACCCATAAAACTAATTATCTCTGAATTTGAGACGTACAGAAAAAGAAATTTAAAAAAAAAATTAAATATCCAAAATGGTATGTTATATATATGGCAGTCACCTTCCCAAAAGGGGAACAACTTATACAAAACTTTAGTTATGAAAAGACTAAATACAGTTACAAAGTGTGTGTGTTTGTGTGTTTGTTTTGGGTTTTAAATCTTATTTACAATTGCCCAAATTAGTGAATTGTGCCGACTAAGTCCTCTTTAGTTAAATTCCACCAGTTGAAAGTGTAAGTATCATCCTTATCATACGGACAACTTTTTGACAGAGTTGTCTCCCATTTGATCAGTAAAGTGAGAGAATGGAAATAGGCCAGTTATAAGAGTGACAAGTAGATAAATTGCAAGCATAAAACATTTGATATACATGTATCCAATATATCATTGAAACAAAAGAAAAAAAGTTCTACACGACTTTCTGTTTAAAAAAAGAATGAATCAAAATAGAAGTCACACAGTGTGAATGCAGCTTAACCTTCAATGGGGGACTCTAAATGCTGCAAAGGGAGATAATATTGGACCCTGGTGTCGCGTAATGCATTCGAAAATGTCGCAATTTTATAACGTCACAGACTTTTTTCCTCTGTGACGTCATTACTATGAGTCACATTGGAATGCATTACGCGGCGTCAGGGTCCAAACTTATCTCCCTTCTCAGCATTTACGAGTCCCCCATTGAAAGCATCCAATTCATCTATTTTACATGTAGGTCATTTGATCCCATCCAAAATCAAATACAAAATTCCAAAAGAATGGAAACCTACTCCCGTGCGTCTTTCGTGGGAAATGGTTTAGCAAAAACAAGGGCTCTCTATTTCGTCACCACACGTTGAAATTGGCTATGTTTTGGTACATTAAAATTCCTTTGACACTAATTGGTCACTTTTTTTATTTTACTGCGATAAGCTAGGCTAATATTTACTATTTACAGACTTACGTGTTTTTAAAACGCTGAGCTCTCGGTTCTTGCTGACCAGGCCAATCAAACTGGTTGTTACAGGCGACAGCACGCGCTCCACGGTATGGATCAACCCATTGGTCGCCTGGACATCCGCTTTAAGAATGCGCGCGCAATTTGCCGTGACCAGCTGTAACAGATCACAGACTAAGCTTTAATCTTATAACATATCATGAATTAACATTAAAACAAATAGCTTTGATAAATCAGCGCAAAGTTGATTGTTAATTGGGCCTACTACCTTACCAGTTTTCTATTAATTAAGAAACAAATTCCGCTTACACGGATGTTATCATTTTGATAATTAGATTGCCAAGCCTCTAAAAGATTTCTCATCAAATACAAGGGCACTGATATGTACAACTTTAAGTCAATAATTCTGTTATTGAAAGAAGATGTTGTTCTCTTTTTCTATTTTCGTTAAGATGTGATATAATTGTGTTGTTGAGTAAACGAAATACCTTGTGTGGATAATCATAGAAGTTGATTCTGATTGTGGATTTATGTGGACTTCCGGTTTGTAATATCTGTTCGTCTTTCATTTCGCTGGTTTTTATCGCGTCAACCACCACGTGACCAAGCAGCATCTGCTTCATGTCATTAATGAGCATGTCAGTGAGAGGTCTCGAAACAAGAACCAAATTTGATTCCGGTAACTTTGGAAATGGCTGTGAAATAAATAAAAAAAAATAAAGATGAATGAAACAATTGTATTGATATTCGCTCGCAATGCAAACAAGCATAGACCTACAGCTTAGTCTAACGTCATTTAAAATCCAGACATAAGCCAACCAGCATACAGCTTAGACTAATGTCATTTAAAATCTAGACATAAGCCTACCAAAATCGAAATCTGCCAGAAAGTTCATCAACGTTCAACCAGATTGTGTAGCATATTCTAAAAGCGCACACCAATTCACGCGAGGAATCTACAGGACGAATCTATAGCCTAAATCAGGCTTTTCTAGAGAGACACCGAGCAGCTCGTGGTGCATGTCACATTAGATATACCAGACAGAAGTCTATTAACTAAAAGTATTCAACTCTCATTTAGGAATGTTCATGGCATCGTAGACTAACAAATACTAGTGGCGTCCCATTTGTCTGTTTGCAATTAGCATCAATGGGTCATTCCTTCAAGAAGTAACATTTACAAACTCGAAAAAATCAAAAACATATTCTAGAAGAAAAAAAAAGCCATACACCTCTTTTTCTCATTTGTTTAATCAGAAATATAGCGTACATAGATTCTAACAAAATTTAGTTTACATATCCTATGGCCAATAAGTGGCCAAATAAATGCGAATTATGATAGCTTATTATATAGATGACCTTTACAGGAGAATTCCCGACTCTCAAGGATAGAAATGCCCACCCTGCCTCATTTTAAAAGTTGTGCTCTTCTAAATTGTATTGTCTTACGTAACACCATACGTTACATAGCAGGGTGCTTGGTCCCAATACCCCTGAATATAAGCTAATGGGAGTTGCCTATTTATGTGTTTAGTGACAGGAAATGTCCAGTATTAACATAAGTGAAAAGCACTCTCTAGTCGTTTTTTAAGAATTCTGACATGTATCGGACCAGAGAGTGCTAGTGAATAACTAGACCTAAACCTGTGCCTCAAAAAACTCAAAACCTGTTCGGACATTTCGCTCGATTTTGAATAAGTCATGCAACTGCCAACAAAATAAACACTTACCCTTGATTCAGAAGTATATCCCATCCATCTTGAGACCACGAACGCTTATTAACTCGCAAAAATGTGTCTAATATTCAACAAAAACAAACCCCGATGTTGTTGTTGTTACTTTGACACACATAAGGCCGAATGTTGTTTGAGGCACAAGTTTAGGTCTAGTTATTCACTAGCACTCTCTGGTCCAATACATGTCCGAATTGTTAAAAAAATGACTGGAGAGTGCTTTTCTTGCACTAAAGTGAGTTTTGACCGGACAGTCCGTGATGTCGTTTAATGTACACCTACAGGACACGGCACTGTCACCATGATTGAAGACCACAAAGAACACTTTACAGTTGGTCTATCCGTTTCCCTGATCAAAAAGAACACTTTATAGTTGGTCTATCCGTTTCTCTGATCAAAAAGAGCACTTTACAGTTGGTCTATCTGTTTATACAGAGTGTATAATTATAACGCCAATTTTTAATCTGACATGCCTGTGTCTATTTTGGTATGAATATATATCTACTACTCTAATTTCATTAAAATTACAAGAAACATACATCTGTTTTAACTACATAATGTAGAGTGTTGTCCCAACATACACATTTCTAAATGGCCATTGTCTAAACGACACAAAATTGGAAACAGCTTAAGAAGCCATTCAACCCACGTATCAAATTTTTCATTTTTGATGAAGGCGGGTTGGCTCAAACTGGCGGTTTATATAAGATGACAAACATTTACCTCTAGCAGCGAATTGGCGCCTGGTTGAGGTTCGCTGTTTCACAATTGTCTTATTCTACAAAATTTCTTGAACTAATAGATACGTGTTTTGGTTAAGATTGATTTCTGACCATAGACAAGGTTAATTCACTCATATGGCAACCCGATGGTAGAGGAAACCACGTAAATCAATCTCTGCGTAAACCATCAAGTACGTAAACCACCTCTACGTAAATCACCTTTACGTAAGCCACCCTCTACGCAATCCACCCTCTACGTTATGCACCCTCTACGTAAATAACCCTTTACGTAAATCACCCTCTACGTAAACCAGCCTCTACGTAATCCACCCTCTACGTAATCCACCTTCTACGTAAACCACCCTCTGCGTAAACCAACCTGTATGTAATCCACCCTGTACGTAAATAAACTTCTACGTAATCCACCCTCTACGTAAACCACCCTCTACGTAAACCACCCTATACGTAATAAACATCTACCTAATCCACCCTCTACGTAAATCACCCTCTGTGCAAATCACCCTCTACGTAATCCACCCTCCACGTAAACCACCCTCTACGTGAACACCCTATAGGTAAACCACCCTATACCTTAACCAGCCTCTACATAAACCAGCCTCTACGTAATCCACCATCTACGTAAACCACCATCTACGTAAACCAGCCTCTACGTAAACCACGCTATACGTAATCCACTCTCTACGTAAACCACCATCTACGTAAAAAGCCTCTACGTAAACCACCCTATACGTAAACCAGCCTCAACGTAAACCACCCTTTACGTAAACCACCCTTAACGTGAAACACCATCTTATTAAACCATCCTTTACGTCACTAACCACAGAGAGGTGGGATGCAGACAATGACACCTGAACAGAATGGCTTTGCGCCTGATGTAAAGTGTGATCCTAATTAAAACAAGCATCATCTCAGACTAACATGTTACCTTGGCTTCATCCCTAGGCTTAGGTAACTCTGGGGCGATATCCAGGTCATTCTGGAAGGCCTGGTTAGCAGGGGCGAACACGGTAAAGTTGCCTTGTCTCAGTTCAGGAGTCAGATCCACACTGCGCACCGCTTTTAAAAAGTCCGTCAAGTTCAACCGTTCAGCTGTCGTTGTTAGATCTTTTAGGTCCAATCCTAGAACAACGAATACAAAAAACAGTTCACAAGATGAGGTCAGTCATATTATATTTATTTTGTTTTTTATTTTAAAAAACGCACACACATAATATCTTTGTATAATAATTGTCGTGATTGGTCACATCAGGACATTCCCAAAGATTGGCTTTACTCTACGACAGTCCCACAGGTTTTCTGCGCTCCCCACGATGTAATACCCCCATCACACCAGAGCTACGCTTCTACCGCGTCCCCAAAAATCCCCGAAAATTATGGAAGCCGAATGCGGCCATGGCGATGTTTGTTTTCTCGCCTTTGTCAACACGAAAAAACGCAGACACGAGAAAACGCCAAATAGCCACTATATCGCCAAATAATTTTGTTTTGTTGCCTTTGACAGACGCGAGAAAACGCGTAAACGAGAAAACGCAAAATAGCCGTTATTTCGCGATACAATGGTTATTTGGCGTTTTCTCGTTTCCGAGTTTTTTTCGCGTTGACAAAGGCGAAAAGACAAACAACGCGATGGCCGCATCCGGCTTCTATAATTTTCGGTGATATTTTTGAACGCAGTACGGAAGTAGGTCTGGTGTGATGGGGGCATAAGGAACAACAGGTTCCCACTTTCTGTGCGGTATGTGGCACTGTAAATTGCACCCAATTAGTTTGTTCGGCATCCTGTGCTCTTCTATATGACATCATGAACACATCATGAATAGCGCAATATCCTGTATCGAAAACCCAAGAAAAAATAACCCTAAGTATAACATTTTTTTTATAACGTTTGGCAAATCTAGTTAAAATCATAATGAGATTGATAGGTCCAGTTTTCTCCAGACAAGAGTTTTATTTCGAGGTATATACTCTCCATTACAATCCCTTGTCAGATCGTGCACCTCAAACCGAAATATACAGTCACGATTTTGATTGGTTGCGTATAAACATCCACGCAGACAGTCTGGTGGCGCCTTACTTACAGACTCGACAGCCTGGTCGCAATGGCTGTTGATGCTCAGGCCTGTGAAGTGATGATCTATTGCTAGGCCTCTGTAATGTTGGCCTATTGGGCTGAGGCGACTATACATTTCACAACACATTTATCCAGCTCATATAAACAAGTAATAAAAATAATAAAACCCTTGGCTAGCGAAGAAGGATAGGTCCTATATAGGCCATATCTAGATTCTGGTTTTAATCAGATTGATAGGTCCTATATGTAGATTCTGGCTTTAATCAGATTGATAGGTCCAAAATATACATTCTGGTTTTAATCAGATTGATTGGTCCTATATGTAGATTCTGGCTTCAATCGGATTGAAGGTCCTATATGTAAATTCTGGTTTTAATCAGACTGATGGGTCCTATATGTATATTCTGGTTTTAATCAGATTGATTGGTCCTATATGTAGATTCTGGCTTTAACCGGATTGAAGGTCCTATATGTAGATCCTGGCTTCAACCGAATTGAAGGTCCTATATGTAGATTCTGGTTTTAATCAGATTGGACTTAAACAAATGAAGAAGCGAATCATGATACATTGCGGTATTGCGCTGTGTTATTGTATTAATCGATTACTTAACTTCTAAGCTTCGTCTTATTTGAAATTACTTACGTTTTGTACATCCCCTTTCTTTTCTCTCATCGTCTCTGGTGTATCCATGGCAACATTCTTTCACTTCAGTAAACTGTTTACGTTTCCCGAATATGTCAAGACTATTAAATACATAGAGGAACATACATTTCTATAGGCTAAAGTCAGTAGTCATTGTTCTGCATTGTTCAGTCCCATTTCAAGACATCTTTTAGAAAAAAGTTAATAAGCCGACAACGAAATTTTAAAATAAGGCGCAAACAAAGTTCTGAGGGAAATAGTATAATAAACCGCTGGTATAACATTATTAGGAATTCTGGTTATAAGTTTCAAAAAGATCAATTTGATTTCTAATTAACGCTGCCTTTTTAAGTTTATTTCACTCATGGTGGACGACGTGGCCGGGTCATTGCTGAAGAAACCCACCCGGCCAACCACTTTCCGAAAGTTTCTAAACACGCATGACAACCACAAATGTGCGGAAAGACCAAATGTTTTACACACGAGATGCCACACCACAACGAAACGGTTTGAGGCTACGGAAAACTCCCAAACGCTGATGTAAGACCCTCCCCGCCCCCCCCCCCCCCCCCCCCAACCCCTTACTCGCTCACACATGTCATGCACGCGCACAAAAAAATACAACAAGTAGGCCTAGTGTTGAATTAGTTCGATACGGTACAGAACTATTTGCTTTGGTAACTTTTGTGATGACGTATAGTAACTTACTTGGTGACGTATCAACTTACGTGGTAATACACTTGTACACAGAATCCGTTTCGTCACAGATTTTGCTGTGTACACTTGTATGGCGTTGAATTTCCCCATCCTCGGTATCGTTCGTTTCTTTCTCTGTCCGCGACGTACATACGTTAGGTCTGGAAAATAATATAGACATACATATGCTACTTTAGCGTCTCTGTGTAAGTGCATAATGAAGAATAAGATTGACAGCCTTTTCTTGAGTGAAGGTGGATGGGTCTCTCTATCCTCGGCCTCTATAGCTCAGTCGGCAGAGTGTTGTCCTTGCTAGCCACAGGTGCCGGGTTCAATCCCCGGTGGAGGCATGTACAATTTTATTTCTCTACATTTATAAAATAAATATTAACTTTTTATAATTGTATTGACAATTAAACTCTGAGAAAAGAGTTTCTGTCTGTTAGTGTGAGAAGGGTAACTGAAAATGTCTGGTTCAATTTTCGTTAAATAGTCCTCATGCATGCACTATAAGTTACTTAGGTTGTAGCGTTTCCTCCACCCACATAGAACCGTGCTTTTAACTTTTGAACGATTGAACGATTGAAACGAACTTAACCGTGTTTTCTATATTTATCTTGTATGGCCCAAAGTATAAGGTTTCAGAAAATATCAACATCGAGAATGCGCGACATAATGTGGGAAACTAATAATAAAATTTGTAAAATCTAAAATGCGACCCGCATTATTTCCTTCATGCATTCAGACACATAAAATGAACAATGGAAAATGTAGTGGTATTCGTCTCCAATTGGGGAATTACATTTTTTGACAAAGACGCTCTATTATAGGCCTACACTTTATTATATAACTCAACAAAAGCTCACTGTTAAGTAAAACATTAATCAGTTGATCAATTAATGGAATGGAATGAGTTGCTGAGAACAACGGAATTTGTTGCGAATTTATATAACTGATTATGTATTACCATCCTGAATTCATAACAATGTTATCTTTGGGAGATTTCCAATTTTAAATATGAATAGGCTGGAACTTAAAATTGTAATGCCAATAGCTTTTCCCCGGAATATAATTTGAATTTGATAAGCTGTAGATAACTATGCACGCGAATGACCTGGGCGTTCCTACGTTTAAGTGGAATACCTCGGCATAATCTGTGGTATTGTTTACGGAAGTAGTATGTGAAGTAGAGCCTTATCGGTGCAGCTGACGCGTCCGTTAAATACTAACACCGCGGGTCACAAATCTCAGAGTGCGGATATCACACATTGGCTTTATTTAATCCACGTGCCTGGACAGATTTTGTGAGAAAATAGAAATACAGTATTAACATTTCTATTGAGTTACTACAATTGCACTTTTATTTACACATTTGTTTGATTGGGGTTTTACGCCGTGTTTGATTGTGTTAAACGCTCCATGTTTGATTGAGTTATATGTTCCATGTTTGATTGAGATACGCTCCATGTGAGATTGAGTTATACGCTCCGCGTTTTATTGTGTCAAATGCTCGGTGTTTGAGTTTTTAAGCCGTCTTTTGATTGAGTTTTTACGCCTGTGTTTGATTGAGTTTTTTGCCCCGTGTTTGATTGAGTTTTTAAGCCGAGTTTGATTGATATTTACCCCCCCCCCTACCACCACCACCACCACCAACACCAACACCCCCCAGACACACACACATCTCCACTATGTTATTTTCACCCACATAAACGGCAATTTCAAGATGGCGACCCAATTAGAAAAGCTCTCTGAATTATTTAGATTTAGAGTTTT
>JAVFBY010233432.1:0-10753 GCA_034781015.1 Tonicella lineata | reverse complement strand
GCTTCTTGGTTTTTACTTGCCCGAAAATTAAAATCTCTGCCCCGGGCATTCGGGCAGCTTATTTCGCGAGGCCTGCATGTAGGCCTATCTATATATGACAACTACAAAATGCGTGGAATTTCTAATATTTCAAACAATATTGTTTGGTAGATGGGAAAATACTTTATCTATATTGTCTGAAACTAGAGAAAGTAATGACTGCAAGAAAAGCTACACGTCAATGAATGTTGATTTATTATTAAACTGGTACCAGTTTCTATCTACACTGTGATTGATTGATTGATTGAGGTTTAACGCCTTGCTTAAGGGTATTTCAGCCTGCCAGACCAATGGGTGAAGGAAACCACTGTTCACGTCACTGGCAACATAATAGACGAAACAGAAAAAGGTAAAAAAGCAAAAAAACGACACCCCCCAAAAAAATCTACTCCCTGATGCCCCTTAACTTCGAGAGCACCAGGGCATCAAGCCCAATCACTTGCATCTACACGATGTCTGTGAGCGATAGCCATCTACAACAGTTGTGGACCAGTTTAATTCAATATTTTGGATTATTTTAAAAGCAAAATACTGAGTCTGCATATATCCATGGGTATCTTTTCTTGGATTCATTACTACACTATTAATTAAGTGAAACTCAGAAGAAAAAATAATGCACATTAAACACTAACAAGTATCTGTTTAAAAGGCCTTCTGTGACAAAGCAATCAAAGCTGTATGAAATATTAAAACTTTCACAGTAGAGGCAATCTGATCAATATTAGCTTCTCGGTATTGTTTTTGTCGCCATGTAAATATGAGGTAATCCTGTAGTAAAATATGTTAAATGATGCCAGGTAGGCTACTGTGGGGTTTAAGAAAGGTCACTATTTAGATTGCCCAATGAAAAGGCCGATTACATGAGGCTATGGGAAACACAGATACTTGCTTACGCTTGCTCACCAGGGCAGTCACAGGGGCAATTCCAATGCAGGTATTTTCCAATGTTGGGAAGTGGCTCTGAAATTGGTCAACTAATTGACACCGTTTGCTATACGTATACAATGTCCTCAGCCATCGTCATATAGGTGAAATACCCCGGACTACGACGTTTAACACCAATCAAACAAACAAACAAACAAACTGATGTCCTCAGATCTACACATAGCGACAATACAATAAGCTACTGGTGAGCTAATTGAGATCTGATTTTAATCAGATGGAGTAATTACAGTGTAGGCATACTCTTCTCATAAGAAAATAAAGATGACATTTTGGTCTGTTAAGTTTTTGTTGTTGCAGATAAAATGGAAAAAGGACAAGCCTGCTTCAGAGTTGACTAGACAAACTGTATCCTATACCTTATATAACTCCAAGCTATAGGGCACCATTTCAAGAACTTTGAAAATAAAATCGATCAGTATTTTACAAGCCCTATGGGGTTTTATTTTTAAAATCTGCCTGTGTTCTAGTCTATGGTATCAAGGTATGTATGTAAATTGTTTGGTAAAATAAATGAAAACAAAAATGTTAAAGCTAAAGTATTAAATTTTGAAGCCGAAATATTCCAGGCCTCCCCACAAGTAAATCAAAGGCGAGTGTTTCATCACTCCCCCAAGATCAAGTACAGGCGACCACAGGCGAGTGAATCCATCAGTTGACATCAAATCAAAGGGTATATTACGTACATGTGGCGAGTGGCCAGTCACTCACCATTTTTGGAAATCAGGCGAGCAGGATGCGAGTGCGAGTGATCACTCGCCTCTCATGGGGAGGCCTGTATTCACTATTTTGTGTTCATAAGAAATTGCTTTCTAGCAACCCCTGCATATTATACATTTAGAAAGCCCCGCCCAGCGACTGTATAAAGTTTCTAGAACATTATTCTGAGTGTCACAGAAGGAGGAGACAAAGTCCAACTCTGTGGACCATATGGCCAAAAACGATTTTACAACCTATACTTTGGCAATGTATGCAACAGCCAACAATTTAGCAGGCCAAATTATGTCATCAAACTTATAAATTACAAATATAAATACAACAAAAATATTTAGCTTATTTTGCATTGAAATGTTCACAACGGAATGTAGGTTATTATACACTTGAAAACTGTGTCAAAACGTCTTCACACATATGAGAAATTCCAATATTTAGTAACAACTGTTCAGCCTTTATCAAGCAATCCAAAGAGCTCAGTGGAATAAGTTTAAAAAATAATGGAAGCCATGCCGAACATATTTGTGTTCAAATTAGTTTACTACAGTTCGTAGAGTGTCGTAAATTCCCATATCTATGAAGACGTTGGCACACCTGTATAACAGTTATTGCACCTCTATCCTGTGTAAGTAATAAGCACATAGAATTGTATTTCAGTCTTTAGTCCTTTGACAACCTCTTCGATATAATCTTGACATTTGATAATCTCAATCTCAACTTAACCAAAACTGTTTCAAAACAGACGCAGGATAATTTGTCAGTTCAATATTCATTTTTGGACTTTCAATGTTCCTCAATCATGGTAAGTTGATCCTAGTTCATGAGCTAAACATTAAGTTGGGCAATACATATCAGCATTGATTCTCACAGGACTGTAAATAACCCAGCTACTCAAGGTGAGGGAAAGTTATCCAACCCAACAACTCAAGGGGAAGTAATCCAACCCAACAATTAAGGGTAAGTAATCCACAAAGAGAGGAGTACTACAGTATTAAAAATCATAAATGTACCACAGTTCTTCGGAAGTTTTCACAGAATTAGATCATACAAAAATATAAAGTTGTCCCAAATATGTATTGTCTCTAAGGGGTGGTTGACAGATAACCATTGCAATATCACTCATGCATGGTTTCAACAAAGACTGAAAGGTCACAAGGAGTATCCAGCACTAAATCTTCTAATAATAGATTCTAATTAAATTACACTTAGAAGGAGTTGTCACACAATGAGCAGAACTATATATTATTACGCATGAATTGAGTTATCCTTAGTACTAGTATCTGTCAAAACCTCAGTTTTCTACCAGTACCTTCATCAACTACAAATATTCAAACCGTCAACATCAAAAAACATTCAAATTGTTTCAAGTCCCTTACTCTAATCACTTTAAAGGTCAGAGTTATCAGTTCATAATGCAGTCTGTACCAAGGAATAGAATAAACAGATTTCCAAGTTTGATGAATTACATGTGGTCTGTTTGTTGGAAAACTTATGTGTTCAATCCCACCCTCCTCCTAATCGTGTAAAGACACCAGCTCAGTCAAAATAATGAGCACCATTACATTGATGTTATCTGCTAATAACAGACTCCAAGCTACAGGAATTTGAATTGTCTCCTGGAATTTCCTGTGAAGAACTTAATGACTGAATGGAGACACTTTTGTCAGCTAACTTAGAACTTTCCAATGTGTCCAACATTTTAGGACTTTCTTTCAAATTTTCTGTCTTATTTTCAATTTTGTCACTTTCCTTACATGTCACAGCGTTATTTGTCGTTGGTACAAATAACTTTGATTTGGATTTTGCCATTTTCTTTGAAGAAAACATATTGAGCAGTGTGGGTTGAATCAACTTTTTTGTTTTTGTCGTTAAATGAGAAGATGTTTCAGCCTTGGAAGGTGATTTCACAGAGTCTGATGTTAGTGTTGTTTCACATTCTATTTTCGAATTCGATTTCAAGTCAACAAATCCAGTTGTTGTAGAAGAATGTGTTTCAAGCTTTAATGATGATTTCACAGAGTCTGATGTTTGTGTTGTTTCACATTCTAATTTTGATTTCAAGTCAAAAGATTTGGTTGTTTTAGAAGAAAATTTTTCAAGCTTGGATGATGATATCACATAGTCTGATGTTAGTGTTGCTTCACATTCTGTTTTCGATTTAAAGTCGACAGATTCGGTTGCTTTAGAAGAAAATGTTTCAATGTTTGATGTTGAATTCACAGAGTCTGAAGTTGCTGTAGTTTTACATGTTGTTTTGGATTTAGATTTCCAGTCAACAAGCCTCTGTAACACCATGTTATCTTCGTCACTAGAATTACCTTCTTCAAAACTCTGTTGAGCTGTAATTCTCGGACTCTCAGCCAAAGGCGGTGGTTGTGTTTTACATGAACCTTTTAAATCCTTCTTCACTTTATTTTTCTCATCATTATCAGGGAATATTCCTTCATCAACAGAATCCTTTATGTTCGCAACAATATTTTCCTGGACTTCGATTGTGGATGGCTTTGTTTCAATAGATTCTTTCGTAACTTTTTTCATGGTCTTTTTATAACCATTGGCTGAAACAGCGTCAATGGTATACTTTGTATTTGATTTTATCTGATTTTGAGTTTCAACTCTCCCTGCTGGTCCAGATTCACTCCTATGGTCTTGGTGGGGGATGGTATTTTTTTCAGCTTTGGTGGAGGCTGGTTCAGATTCTTGGATAGGTGTTTCATTCTTACCCTTGTTGATGTTGTCATTGTTATTTCCTAAAGTGAATCCTAAATTATCTGAACTTTCAGATCTATCTTTAAGGTCCATGCTTAAGCTTTGAGACTCAGAACTTTGAGGGGAGCCTAAGCCAGAGTCAACAGACAGATTACGTTCATTTTTCAAAGATTTAGTTTCTACCATTTTTCCAGCACTACTTTCTACACTTTTGCTTGTTTTTGTTGATTGTTTCGGCATAAGGCCATATAGCATGTTTAATCTTTCAGGTAAAGAAGAATGGGAGCTCTGCAGCTTATCAACAGATTTTAAATCAGGGTTTTTGTAAGACAACTTTGCTTTATTGTGTTGCTTTGACTGGCGTTGCTTGTAAGATTTATTCTGTTGCATAGGAAGAAACGACGGATCAAACGGGACGGTTTCCTGTTGTTTTTGAGCCTTGACTTTAAAATCCAGCAAGGTCAATTTCTTTCTCTTGAGCACAGGCTTACTGCTCCTAATTGGAATCTGATCAGCGCTTATCAAAGAACTTGAAGATCCTTCAGATGTTGTAGCCTCCGTGTAAGATTGACTACTTCTAGTGGAGGATGTTTCTTTACTTCCTTGTGAACTATCTTCAGAATATTCACTGATTTTATTGAAGTCCAAACGGCAAGAGGGATCTAGAGTACCAGGGTCAAAACCAGAATCTAAAGATCTTTGAAGAGATCGAGCAGCAAATTCAGGCGATTTGCGTCTTTTGATGTATGTCCAGCAATGATTCTTGCGTCCTTTCTTACGTTTGACTCCTCTAGGCCATCCACGCTTTGAAGGTGACCCTTCAGCAGTCATAGCCACCTCACTGGACTCCCGTCGTTCTATCTCGTGATTTGCTGCCGATAGAGCTGCTGCTTTAATTCGGTCTTCATCCTCCAAATCTTCTTTTGTTAACAACCCTTTGGCAACCTTATCTTTCTTTACTCGGCAAAAGTCTCTGTAGTGATTCACAAGGAATTTCAGATAAGTGAATTGCCTGCAACAATATCTACAGGTCAGTTTGGAATTCGGTAAAAACTGTTCTGAAGAACTTCTTTTCAAAGGCTTGACACTCTTCAGTTTTTCTTTTTCCTCGCATTTCTTGATGTGACGTTCCAAAAGAGAAATAGTTTGAAACTTGCAACCACACCCATTGCACTGATGTCTCTCGAGAATGTCAGTCATTTCTCTTCTACGAACATGATTTGTTGGATTATAACGTAAACCACCATGTTGACGTCTTCCAAGAAAAATGTCAACAAATGATGAATCTTGCATAGAAATTCCTTTTCGCTGACGAATTCCTCGGACAACATGCTTATTATCCTTGCTTAGCCCCTTTTCAGAAGATAATTTTGTCATATGTTTTCCTTTCTTTTCAGTATCTTGAAATCTGTTTTTAACAACAGGACTTCTTTGATTTGCGAACTGTCGTTTTGCTCTTCCTGGGAGAGACTTTACCTTGGGTTTTGGAGCACAGTTTATGATGTGTATATATAATCTAGTGACAGTACTAAAGTGACTAAGGCAGCGTGTACACGTAAATGAGTGATTTTCTCTTGAATCAATGGGTTTCTTTTTAACCTCTGCCAATTCCCCAGTTGGTATAGGAGCAGGGTAGTACAAACTTTCCACACTAAAACCATTTTCTACCTCTAAATATGTACAGTCAATGGTGGGGTGTTTCTTAAATTGATGCAGACCAAGTTCAAACTTATTAGCAAACTCTTTTTTGCAGACCCCACATACAAACTTCAAGTCTCCATTTATTCCAAACTGAATCTCTTCGTATTTATGGAAAGGGCTGAGCATAACAGAATCTGTATCTGTTTCACATAATTTTTGACACTGTGCATACACTAGTCTTGGATTGAGGCAGGAGGAGGCGACATCAGAGCTATCACAGTCTGAGCTTGTTTCCTGCTTAACCTCGCTGTTACACACAGCATCAACCTGATGGTGTTCCTTCATGTGCCAATCAAAAGTCTCTGTATTTGAGAAGACACAGCTACAAACAGAGCACCTGTGGAACTCAGGAATTTTAATAACCAGAGGGGTGGACAGTTTTGTTTTTTTAGGCACTATGGTGGCGTCTTTTGTTTCAGTTTTCAGATTAAGAGCAACAACTGTTCCATCAGATATTTCTTCAGGGCTAATGATTGGCTCATATCCAGAGGGAAAGTTATACTTTGTCCAAATTTGGTCCCTTTCTGTGGGGGCTTTCGTTTCTAAATCATGGACTTCTGCTACAGATTTATAATCCTTTATACGAATATGGCTTGAGAATTCTTTGATTGAAGATTCTCCGCCATCAATATGGTTGCACAGATTGTAAGCAATGTTATCAGCAACGCTTGCAAAAAAATTAGCATCGCACGGTCGCCATTCTTCTGGCTCCACAACGTTTTCCTCAATTTTGATCTCTTCCATTTTCTTAAGCTCTGGATCAACAGTTTTTGGTGATTCAGGTTTGTCAAGTTTTGGTACTTCTGGGTGAGCAAGCCGACGATGACGACACATGTTAACATAGCTGCTAAATCGTTTTTTACAGACTGTGCACGCAAACTTGAACTGAGCACCCTTTTTTTTGTTTTGTTTAGCTGGGCTAGTTTTCTTTTTGGGACTTTTTTTGATTGTTGGTACTTTCTTTTGCTTTGTTACCTTCTTGTTTCCAATTCTGCTCTCTTTGGAAGTTTTCTTGGTTTCTTTGATGGTAGCAGTGGGTGTGTCAATTTTAGGGTCTAGGTAAGGATCATTTTCATGGGAGGTCAGGTGTCGTTGGAAAGCACACCTGGCTAGAAAACTTTTCTCACAGTAAGGGCAATGATGGAGGTATTCTGAATGAATCTTTTGCATGTGTCTTTTTAACTCTACTCTCCAAGTAAAGCCAGCTTTACAGTATTTACATTTTGGAACTTTCCCAATGTGAATTCGTTCATGTTTCTTCAGACTGGTCGCCGTGGAGAAATTTCTATTGCACTTCTTGCAGGAATAAGGGCGGATACCTGAAGAAAAAAAAAAGTGGTTAACTTAGATTTCAATATAGTTTCAGTAATAGGGTTATTGTACTGCAATGCACCAGGGACTCATGAAGCTCTTGCTAACAACATTTATATTTGTATTTTGAGGCATCAGTAGAGAAAAACTCACAAAAAATAAGGCATTTTAGTAAGTGTCAAAGGGGTATGCTAACTGAGCCATGGCATGTTGGACAACATACAGCTTATTTGCATAATTAAGGTTGCAATTTGCAAAAATCTGCAAAAAGTTTTACGTTGCACATGCCTATATTGTAAATAATGTTGTATAAAAGTCATGAGTTGAATAGTAACTGAGCTATGGTCCAGACAAGTTGTGTTGGACAGTAGACAACTAATTTGCATAATTTATGACGAAATTTATATAAATTTGCAGAAAAAGTTTCACGTTGCACATGTTCGTATAGTGAATAATGTTGTATGAAAGTTTCAGAAGTCAAACATTGAATAGAAACCGAGCTATGGTTCAGACAAGATGTGTTGGACTGCAGACAGCTACTTTGCATAATTTAAGTCTCAATTTGCATAAATTTGCAGAAAAATCTTTACGTTGCACATCTGCATATGAAGAAAATTGTTATGTGTAAGTATCAAAGTGGAATGCTACTTAGTTACTGAGCTATGGTCCGGACAAGATGTTGGTCGGACGGACGGACGGGCCGCTGGACGGAACAAGCAATCTCTATTTGACCCCTATATATATGTAGGGAGGGCATAATTACATCAAATTAATTCATTAATTAATTAATTGGGGTTTAATGCTGTACTCAGGGGTATTTTAACTTTTGACGGCATGCTAGCCCCAAGGGTGGAGGAAACCACCGTTCACGTCACTGGCAACAAGAAAAACGAGACAGAAAAAGGAGCCAAAAACAACACCACAAAAAAAAATCTACTTCCTAATGCTCTTTAACTCCAAGAGCAACAGGGCATCAGGAAGAACCTGCCCAACCACCCGCTAGTTACATGAGATAGTAAAAGAGTACCTGAGTGTACAGCTTGGTGCCTCATAAGATTCTGTTTGTATGTAAACTTCATACTACACTGGCTACAACTAAACAGTTTCTCTGAGGAGGCCACTGGGTGGTCCCGAGTGTGTGACTTCAAATCCTCTATATAATCAAACAGTTTATTACATGTGTAACATCTGTACAGGCCCGGGTATAACACAGGCTGAGGGCGAGTCTGAAGAGAGTTCTTGCCCCTTTTAACCTCAGTAGAACTGTCAGCGTCGTTGTTCAACAATAGTTTGTCTTTTGAAGATCCAACTTTCTTATTCTCAGTGGTTGGTGGTGGGGTTACTGATTTTCGAGGTAGATTTTTCGGCTTGTTTTTAATAACAGCCTCTTGTTGAGCAATTATAATTTTACAGTTAGACACGTCGGCTTCCGACAAATAATAACAGTAGATGTGGTTTCGGAGGTAGTGCCGCTTCAGACTGAATGCATGTCGGTAAATCCCTGCACATATATCACACTTGTACAGTTTGCGTCCAAGCTTACCAGTAATGTGGTGAATTGGTAAAATCTCAAAATTATATTCTCCCTCTCGAGCAGGTGTGGCAGGGTTCATTGAAGCTTCTTTCACCAGCCACAATAAATTCTTTGACATTTTCACATCACCTTCTTTAGATGTGGATGGCTTAACCAGCCGCTGTTTGGGGCTACTTGTTCCAGTAAGACTGTAGTTTTTCCCACGACCACGACCGCGACCTCTACCAGGGCTCATCTGAACTTTTACTTTACCTCTTGAAGATTTATCTGGAGACGAACCTTTTATCTGATTCTTGAAAAAATTTAAAGCATCAGATTTTTTCGACGGAGAATTCTGGGCTTTCGACTTCCCTCTGCCTCTACCTCTACCACGCGGGGAAACTGCTCCTTTTAAAATCCCATTGTTGCTATGGCTACCTCTTCCTGTTTTCAACGTTCCTCTTCCTCGTGAACTTGCTTTACTCGTTTTACTCTTTTCTTTGATTATGCCTTCTTCAAGTCCATCTTTGACAGTCTTTTTGGATAAATAGACTAACTCTTCTAAGTCTGGTCCCTCTACATAATCTTCACTCAACGCTTTCTTTCGCTTTCTCTTTTTAACATCTTCATCCTTTCTGGGAAGTTTGTCTTGTGGATCAGAGGTTTTACCAACTAGACTTTTCGCTGTTTTAACTTTAGCTGGCTTGGATTGACTTTTATCACCACTGGTGACATCTTTTACTTTGGGTTTGGGGCCAGGTTTCTTTCGGATTTTTGGTGGGGTGACTGCTGCAAAGAAGGAAAAAAACAACTAATAATAGTGTGACATTCAGAAGTTAATACTACCATATGTTCTTAAATAAAGAAAATTGAATGATTGGTTGATTGATCGATTGGTGTTTAACACCGCGTGCTCAAGGCATTTCACATTCAGACAGCATTCCAGTATAATGGGTGGAGGAAACCACTCGTGGAAGTCGGGGGCAACATCAGACAGTTTGAAAAAACAGGACATCATAACAAAACAGCTTCAAAATGTGCCATAGCTATAAGCACCAGCAAACTTCCAACAACGACCAGAAAAATACTTGAAATCCAGAAAGTCTGGTATATTAACAGTTAAATTGCCAAAACAAGTCAGTACACACAGCTCGGATAGCATCAGGAAGCTCCTGGGCTGAGCCAATCACCTGCCTAACAGACAGATGTACATGTATAAAGCATAGGTGTTTGCCGACTCAATTTCATGGCCACATAGGTACATATCAGAGGAGCATCCATGTGAGAAATATATGTTTCAATGATAAAGCAACAGTTCTAGAAAGCAAATTAAAAAGTTAACTCTGCACATATACAAGGTCAGTCAACCACCTTCCTTGATTGATGTTTTACACTGTACATTCATGTTAGGTTGATTCACTTTTGTGGCCGGGGCAAGTCTTCAACCCCAAATGATTGCACATTGTTTAATAGTAAGCTTTGGCTTGCAGTGGATGTTTAAATAAGTCTTGCTTGGAGACGAATTCTACCCTTATCTAGGACATTGGTCCATGAGTTAGTATGTCAGCAACCAACAGAGGTTGTGGGTATATTTCTGGATTCTTTCCTGTTTTTCTATAACAATAATGCTGGCCAATGAGTTGTATTTGGGACTATATTCCTGTTTGTTTAACATCGGATAATAAACAATAACACAAATTAAGGACTCTGCGGCCTGTCAGGAGGAAAAAATGCGACCCTTATCTTCCCTTGGCTATTGCGGTTATTTCCAAAGGATGATTATACTAACAACACATATATTTAGAAAGAGGAGGATTTCAAGAT
>JAVFBY010233321.1:0-10753 GCA_034781015.1 Tonicella lineata | reverse complement strand
CTCGATACATCAAGTACTTTTCGAGATAGAGATCGGAATATGACCATAGGTAGAGTGGAGACGGACGGACAGACGGAGCCTATTTTAAGATACCCCCGCAAATATCTTTGCGGGGGTATAAAAACAAACCTTGGTGCAATGACAGTTTGCAAATTTACAATGAAAGCACCAGTGCACCACACCAACTCAAGTCTTATACAAATCTATCAAAGATCACCAGGGTAGATGAAGCTTTATCCAAAAACCACTCAATACTTTGTTTGTTTATTTGTTGTTTTGTTTGATAAATTGGGGTTTAACATTGTACTTATAATGTTATTTCATTCATTTGACAGTGTGTCAGCCCAATGGGATTGATTTGTGTTCAGTTTAATGACTGCCAGCCTATTGAACGGGTGAAAGAAATCCTCCTCAACATCACTGGCAACAATGAAAGATGACACAGGAGAATCACAGGAAGCAAAATATGTTGTACAATAAGTTTGTACAGAAAATGAAAAGTCCAAATTCTGATAATTTTAGGAAATGAGTATTTGAAACAATTTGACCCCACCCACACGGAAAACAATTGTTCAAATAGTAAAGGAAGTGTTGATTACACAAAAATAGTGGGGGAAAGGGTCAAATTGAGGGTAGAAAATTGCAATTCATAAGCAGGGACAAAAAAACTGGATAGAAACATGTTAAAAACAAAAGTGGATCGGTAGAACTGTCCCAGTTGGACATGATGAAGTTGGGAGAGGAAGGTCAGGTCAATTAGGTGATTATTTACCAGTCCATTAATATAAGACAGTCTGGTCTGATGAGTCCCTAATGTAAACACATATGTAATTGGTTCAATCAATCTGAGGAGGCTGTCTCTATGTCTATATAGTGCCTTATCAAAACTCTAACTACCCTTATAATTCAGTCTTTATCAACTTTCTGCTGCACAATTATCTCACAGACAAGCAGTTTTGATAGAATTTGACTTAACATTTCATATCTTAGAACTACATTTACTAAAAAGTAAAGAAAATTAAATGCACAAAATATCCTATTCTCCTTAACTCGACTTTTTTCGAAAGTAATTATTATGGCATTTACACCATACTTCTTTATATACCTATTTGTTAAATAAGACTGTTTAGCACAGTTTCCTGTCCACAATGACTTTCTGATGGGTGGTTGGTAAGTGATATTGTTAATCACTCTGCATGGAGATTTTGGTAAACAGTTTTATATAGGATGATTAAAATAGTCAATCAATCATGACATCAACTTATGTTCAACAAGATTTCCCCTGACAGCTACCCATAAGGTGAACTTTTAAAGTGTCTTTGAAAATTATATGCATTATACATGCAATTTTGATTGGAACATGACTTTACAAGCCTTTATGATTTAAAACATAAATTTAGAAGCAAAATTGTATATATTATACATTTTATATCAATTCTGAAAATGTAAAATACAAAAAAATAAATAAATTTATCTCTGGGGCAGGTTGTTCAAATCTCCGTTAAGTTAACAGCCACTTAAATGACTGCGTAACAATGGATTTCTATTATTGCACGACAGCCATTTATTTGTTATGCAACGTCATCTAACTGGCCGTTAGGCTAATAGAGCTTTGAACAACCGGCCCCTGGACATTATATTCTCTACGCACTTTATAGGAAAAACTGGTGTGGAGACACTTACAAATACACACAGGATTCTACAGAAAATCTACATAAGGCAGGCAAAAGAGAAACGAGTACCTATAATCTAACCTGCCATTAAAACAAGCGACTATGGGCAAAAAAACTTGGGGAACATTTAATGTAGCATGTGCAGAAACATTGAAACTTTGATGAGCTCAGACAAGTGAACGGAGCTACAGCATTGAATAAAAGAACAGTAAACACAATCCTGCTGCACAAAGGTTAATCAAAATGTCTCCAACTAACAGGATTCCTACGATGAGCTCAGAAAGGTGAACAGAGTTACAGCTTGGAAAGAAA
This sequence comes from Tonicella lineata, assembly GCA_034781015.1. Taxonomy (NCBI): domain Eukaryota; kingdom Metazoa; phylum Mollusca; class Polyplacophora; order Chitonida; family Mopaliidae; genus Tonicella; species Tonicella lineata. The sequence continues at coordinate 8,768 of JAVFBY010233321.1, read as the reverse complement.
AAAAGTAAAAAAAAAACAATCCTGTTTATCCGGTCAAGAAAAATGTTTCCCACAGAGATGTACAAATGTCAGATCATGTCTTTTAAGAGGATTTTCAAGTATTCATGAGAAAAACAGAAGTTGGTTGAACAGCTCCCAGTGTTCTGAAAAGCAGGTTTTATATTATATTATCTTACGAAAAGGTACATAGATTAAATGATCCATTGCATAATAGAGGTGTTGTTCAGTACTACCACTCTTAAAGTTTCTACTGATCAGTAAGATTTTAAGTCCGTGCCAAATTCAAAATTATTTTTTTGTTATTGGACCAGAGAGAGAGACAGTTACAATTTGGGTTGGGCCATTGGCCAGATGTTGTTATAACTTATATGGAAGGTCAATGAAAAATTCAGGTCACTTCATGGAAGGGAAACTATTTATTTCCAAAATCTGACACTTGGAACAGCTTTTTATTCTTATATTAATTGTCAAATACAAAAAAATAAATAAACAAAACATGTTTTATCAGTCATGATACCTTATGTTTATTATGTTAATTGTTCATATTGTGTTTCTCGGTTGACCAATTAGGAACAAAATTTAATTCCAATAGGATATTTCTTCTGGAATTTAACTATAATAGACCAATTTGTAAATAATTTTTTAGGTTGACACTGTTTTCTGTTGATGTAATTCCCCTAAAAGAGTGCTATTATTTTAGTAGAGAATGGATTCCTCTCCTCATCAGACACTCATTGAAGTTTCTCCTATCTATAGAGATCAGAAAGAAGCTGTATCATATGGCTGCTTAACCAGCTTTAATGACATGGAAGCTGTCTGCTAGACACCAAGACAGTTATTCAACAGGAAAGTAACAAGAACAGAACAGAAATAGTTACAGTTTGAGTTGGGCTATTGGAAATTGGCCAAATGTTGTTTTGTTCTATAAAAGGTCACTGACACTATTTCCATTTGCTGAAAGTATTATTTAACTTCCAAAATCTGACAATCTTAATCCTAAAGTTAATTCATTCTGAATCATGAGCATAAATTCTGTGTATGCTCTTCCAGGAAGAGTATTGTTTTCTAGTAATGAAATTCCCCAAACAGAGTGTTATTTGAAGAGAAGAATGGTACTGATGGAATCCCAACCACAGTCATGACAGTGTTAGGCTGGATTCCTCCTTTCTATAGAGGTCAGAAAGAGCTGTGTTCTATGTCTGTTTAGTCAGCTTCAATGACAAGGAAGCTGCCGACAGGACATTAAGACAGTACATGTATGTTTTGTTTGCTTGATTGATGTTTAACACCGGGCTTAGGGGTATTTCACCTATATGACAGCCTTCAAGACAGTTATCCTAAATAAAAGTGAGGCGGCCTGGACAGAGATTGTTACAAATTGGGAGTGGCCATTGGAAATTGACCAAATGTTCTCTCATTACAGACAGTCAATGACACAGTGGTCACTTGACAAAAGACATATTTAACTTCCAAATTCTAAGATTGTGATTCAATATTTATTCTTAAATTAATTAACTCCTTATAACAAAACATGTGCTTTTATAGAGGAATAGAATTGGATCTTAAGGAAATTGACAACATTGATTTATTTCGAAAACACAGGAAAACTATTTTTAAAAGAGTGTTTTATCAGAGAGACATGATACATGTATCTGCCATTTAGTTGATTTTCCATACTGTTTTACTGGCTTGACCACTATATTTAGAACAAAACTTCCAGTAGGGTCTTTATTTGGGATTTAACTATTGTACATTTATTTGAAGATACATGAAATGTTTTAAAATAAATTTCATTGCAATTAATTTCTGTGTATGCTGTCTAGGTACAGTGTTCTTCCTTTGCTTTTGATGAAATTGACCTAACAGAGTGTTTATACTTGAAGAGAGCCATGGTACTGACAATTTTCCCAACATGGTGCCATTATTTTATTAGAGTCTGGATTCTTTGTCAGACACTCATTGGACTTTCTCCTCTCTACAGTGATCTGGGAAGAGTTTGTCCTACGGCTACTTAGTCAGCTTTAATTACAAGGAAGCTGCCAGCAAGACACCAAGACAGTTACCCCTAAATGAAAGTGACAGGAATGGACCAGAGATAGTTACATTTTGGATCGGGCCATTGGAAATATTGTCTCATTTTAGTAAAATAATAGCATATTGGTCAACTGATGGGAGGCCTTTATTTAAAACTCTATAAAGTTTGGTAGACACAGTGATCAGATATTTATAATTAATACACTGTCAATAGCTTATTTGGTTTAAGGCAGCACGAAAAACTGAATTAAGTATCAGAATCTTATTTAAAGAATACGAAACCTAAAAATTCTGACATTGTTAAACTGCTAAACTCTATTGAGATTTAAACTAATAGTAAGAACAAAAGAAACAATAAGAAACATTAGGGGGCAGTGAAACTGCAGTACTCCTCAGCCTAAATAAGTTTTAAAGGCAGGGAGATTGAATACTTGTTGTCTTGGTTACAATTAACATTAGGTTCTACAAGTACAATGTTGATGTGTGGAGAGTTGTTTTGGAATGCTTTTATATTGACAAAGATGTATTATTTTAAATAGATTGATTGATTGGAGTTTAAGGCCATGCTCATGGGTATTTTCCCTATAAGCAGAGATGCATACCCATGGTGAAAATCAGTACTCTGGACACATTTTATCAGTATTCACAAAATGACCGGGTACCTCAATTATTTTTCTTCAAAAGAGACCAGTGTTATGATCTTCATATTTTATGTGGATGATTATGCCTTGTGTCAGAGGAGGGTGATAAAACTGCATTTCTGAACAAAAATCCGCACGTAACTTAAAATTATACAATTGACACACTGGATATGAATAATGATTATATTGTTGTATGTACAGCAGTATTTATTTATAGTTAAAATGACACTGTCCTAAAATTGAGAGATACGGACGTGAAATGGAAAAAGTAGTATTCATAGTGTTAGTGTACTTCCATTTGCAAGTTGCTTTTTTTTTTTAGCGGGTTTCTGTTGCTGGGGAACCGCGCGACATTACCGTGAAAATGTGGTTGAGTTGGTTGATTGATGTGACACCATCTAAACTATTGACCAATCAAGAGGCCAGGCCCCGGTCAGAGTAGTCACACCCACAAAGCTCATTTAAATGATGTTATCCAATGAAATAAAAGTATTTCTGCTGCTGAATATTCAGAAAGTCTTGTGAATACATTAGCCATATATGGTATTTTAAATAAAAGAACATTTTTCCTAAACACAAAACTTACAGGGGCACAACTTCAGTTTACGATGGTTACAACCTGAAAGTTTCATTAAACGTGCTGCTTTAGTTACAGAGAAATGGCTTGGAAACCAAAAACTTTTATAAAGACATACATCCAGCCTCGACATGCACAATAACAATACACCTAAGCCCGGCGGGCTGAGGAGTAAAAATAAAACTGGAACAACATTAGTTACATCTTATTGTCATTTTACACTCTCTGTTAGTTTTTTTGTTTTGCTGGCCTAAGCTGCTAAACCAGATTGACGTTTGTTATTCTTTGTGATTAATTGGTTGATTGCTTGGTGTTTAACACCATGTTCATTAGTATTTTACCAATATGAGAGCAGTCTTCTAAAATAAACTGCATAAAAAAATTTAAGTTAAACACTATGTTCAGTAAAGTGGAATGTTCCTCCAGTAGTATACTGTCTGTAAGTGATTGGTTGTGTTCATCTTTCTGTCTGTTTGTCTCTCTGTGCCATTTTTAAAATTTAGACTCGTTTAATTAACATCCAACATGGACACAAACATTGTAGGGTGAACTCATTATGCCAGAGAGCTGTTTTAACAACAAAACATATAACATGGGCTAAATGAAAAGTCCATTCAACTTGGCTTTAATTTGACTCAAATGATAGTGGGAGACACTGATCTATGAAGACTTACTTTATAAACATCTTAAACATACAAGAAAATAATCTGAAATCAATTTTCTGATTACTACACAGATACTGCATGATTAATATGGAATTATTTTTAATAACTTAAGAGAAAGTGCTAGCCCAGAAAGACATAAAATTGATACTTAAAGGCTATTGCGAGACAGAGACTGCCATTAAGTTCAATCCATTATCAAATAACAGCTTGGTTGTATTTCTAAGATAACAGAAACTAAAACCACCATGTAAACTAAAATCTTCTAAATATTTTACATGCTCTTGAGAGCTGTTGCGGTTACTGCATAGTCTTGAATAAACAAAGTCAAGCTGAGACTTAATTTCTAATTAAAGGGTAAGTTGGCTTAGAACTATCTTCAAGACCTTTATACCGATTATGGTAATGTGTCCATTAATAATTTATTGTTGAACTCTATTTATACTAGTTAAAATGACAAGTGAGATTTCATCAAGGTTCCAAGAAAGTTTACCAAATAAATTGTCTATTTTTTCAAAGATTTCAAACAGCTAAACAGCCAGAAATTTATAAGTGTGCAAGTTTTATATATTTGAATGGTGTTTCACGCCTTTTGTAGAATAGCAATTTTGGAGCTAGATGGAGGAAAACAGGCAGCAATGTTAAGAATCTGAGCTTTCTTTTGCAGTTTCACATTAATTGACATTCCACACACTACTTTTAGTTTGACATTTATTTTGGATAAGCTATTGATTTTCACTTATCTACTATATATATTATAACTCCATGCCTGGTGGTGTTACTGGTGCAGACAGGTCAAATATTAATGTGTCAAGTCGTGTCATTTTAAACTTTATTACAACACAAGATCAAAACAATCTCTGAATGAATCATAAAAGTTGCTTTTAAATAAAAATAGGTAAAAGCTCTCCTGAGTCCTGAGTAGATTAAGGGTCTTCACATTAGAATAAAAGTAAGCAAATAATCTTGAGTTACCCATAACAACTTGAGAATAACATCAATCTACCTAGAACATACAATGATTCATCAGTTTTCAATTAAATAACATCCCTGTGTCAGTATGAAATAGCTTTGGAAATATACACAGCACTAATATAATATTATTATATTTTACTGTCTAATATCATAGAAGTGTCACTAATTAAATTGCTGCAGAGAGAAACCAAAGTTAATCCATTGCAATACAGGTACCTTAACCAGTGACCGATATCCTCATATGTTTTATGGTATGATGAATAAAATATATGTAGATATATTTGACTAACATTAAAATAAACTGAAAATGTGTTTATAACTTTGACAAGATGAGTTGTTTTTAAATAATTTGTTTTGAAAATGAAGCTTGTTAGAAAAACCCGTTATCAATACCACTGATAAGAATCTGAAGCTCAGAGGTTTGTTTTTATTAAGCCTTCACTAGGAAATCTAGTTTAAAGCAAACAGGTTTATACACCTTTGCCAATCAGTGTCAGACTAGCATGGGAGGTAGATATATACTGCAGGGTTTTATGAGCATCATGCAATGGCCAGATGGCTCCATAAAACAAGAACCAAAAACTAGATGACTTCTCAAAGGTCCCAGATTGCAGAAGACGAGTTATAGCAGCAAGGTACATGTAGAGCCAGGAAGGCCTTTAACGGTATTGATTTCTACAATATGTGAGTAGGATCTGTAGAGAGAATCAGAGTCCACAACTGTTCTACGAACCTTCAATAGCTTAAGTGTGGCCTAAATGTGATCTTTCATTCATATAGTCAAATATTTACAAATCATTTAGCATTTGCACAAGGGAGCCATGCTATCAACAATAAAACAAGCTTCTCGACAACATTTATTTCCGGAATATCCACGTTACTATGGAATCTTTCTGAGTTGTTTACTGGTATTGCTTTAACATGATCTCCAACATATAAAAAGGTAAGACAGCAAAGCATTTATTTATCAAAATTGGTTAACTGTGAATACAACATCTTGAAATTTCCACAACTACACAAAAATAATTAGCTTTAAAATGAAAATATTCTTTTTTGTTGTGTATAATATATTTATTGAAATAGTTATATTCTGAAATTATTTTAACAATGTGAAAAATCCAAAAAATATACAAAAGTATACAACATAATTATTCTTAAAGTTTTTTTGTTCTGTAATATATTGATTGAAAAAGTTCATACTTTCTGAAATTATTGTAACAATGAAAAAAAATTCACAAAGCAAATACAATACTGCAGCAAATACAATTCTACAGGAAATTTGTTGACACATGTCTTGTTTGCCTCAGGTTGATTCACCCAAAGCTAATAATAACCAGTGAAGTATTTTATATTGTCTCTAGTGCAAACATTGACACAAAAATAGGCATGATGGGCTATAATAGCAGGAAATCATTTAGAGATAATTCTGTAGCCAAAAGCAGTTGTTATGTTTTCTCCAAACATTATTAAATTCCAAGTACTCAGGAAAGAGAATGTTCTATTGTAATACTGAAAAGGGAGGGAAATTGTATCAAGCTAATAGCAATACCAATAATAAATCATGTAAAATCATGGCAAACATTATTATTGTAAAGAATGTATACTCTAGAACCAAACATTTTTGTTGAAGCAAACAGTCACACTAAGGTGTCAATATTTGTCTACAATAGCAATGGTATATTGAAGTTAAAAGTATATATGTATTTCTTAATCCTTGTGAATCCATTAATTTATGCAATTCCATAAGACAGTAGTGTTGTAGATTTTGCCCACTTTGTTGATTCTTTAAATACAATAATCATACATTTTTGAGGCCTATAGTTTCTAAATGCAGATGCCTTCAGTTATTGCAGAAAAATACAGACATTTTTCTTAACTTATCTCACATGGCATCCATTATTATGGCTTGTGTTGTATTTGTTTGTTGACAGTGGTATTAAGGGAGGTCGTCTTCACCAACTAGGATGGCATGCCACCATATCATTTGGTGCATTCAATTTTCTTAATTACGGAAAACAGCAAATACATATTGCACAAAACTAATTTTAAAGCCAAACATGTCATTGAAAATCAGAAAAAAAATTGTGTGCACAACATTGTGAAAAATGTTTCTACGGCATATAACCTTGTGAAAAATGTGTGTGTACGGCATATAACCTTATGAAAAATGTGTGCGTACGACACATAACCTTGTGAATATTTAATGCAGACCATGGTTCTTCGACGTTTACAAAATGTCAAGATTCTTATTTCTGTAATTTCAAAATAGTGAAGCTAATTAGCAATACAACACCTGTGAGAATATGTCAACAGGTAACAATGGCAGGGGAATGGCTGGTTTTGACAGAGAGCTTTGATAAAGTATCCAGGATCAGTCTGCTAAGGTTTCATTTAGCATATTGTCAGATAATGTCCCTCCTTTAAAGGAAAGGTTATCTGATGGAAAATATTAAGTCACTTATCCTTAAAGCCAGACAAGATCATAAAGAGGTAAAATGTCAGAGATAAGGTAGAACAATAACAGACATACATATGTTGGCTTATAAAATGATAGGCCGCAAGAAAAAAAAATCATATAATCAACCTTTACACATTAAAGTCTTATCTGAATGATATATATGAATATCATATTTGTGACAAAAACAAGACAAAGTATAGTAAAAATTTATTGTTCCTTCATGACATGCTGTAAAAATATTACATAATATTATATTTTAAATTCCAAGGCAGCCCAATTTATGAGTTGGTATAATTCACCGATAATATAGCTTTATTTTTTTTTAGCATCCAGTATACTTTAGAGGCTGGTTTCATTTTCAATGTGTGAAAATGTTCATTAATACAGTCTGGTTTCATTGCTAGTACATTTGACAATTTTCAGTCAATATAGTTTAAGTTATAATGTCTGTGGGTTCACTGTGCATGTACATGGATTTGAAAATCTGGAGTCTATATAGCTTGCACTTACATTTGATAATCTGGAATCAATATAGTGTTGTTTCATTGCACATAGATTTAAAAATGTGGAGTCAATATAGTGTAGTTTCATTGCACTTACATCTGAAAATCTGGAGTCAATATAGTGTAGTTTCATTGCACTTACATCTGAAAATCTGGAGTCAATATACATGTAGTATGGTTTCATTGCACTAAAATTTGAAAATTTAGAGCCAATATAGTGTCTGTGGTTTCAAGATAAGGAGTTCCAAGAAAATTTCAGGTTTCTTATTTTACAAACATGTATGAGTTTGTCAGTCGAATAAACACAACACATTTTGTATGGATTACTACTTACATTCAAATAATTTTTGTGTCGTTTAGAAAGTGAGCGTTAACAGTATTTTCGTTTTTTGGGAATAACACTTTCTTAGTTTTGACTCTAGTTAAGAAAATTTTGCAAGCTGAGCCTCGTCTGGGAATTGAACCAAGGACCCTCAAAGTCAGACACCCTATCGCTAGCAATAAATGTCGGGCACCTAGACCCCTCACTACCCAAAATAACAAAAATACTAATAACGCTCACTTTCTAAATGACTCAAAAATTATTTCATTGCAATCAGCTTTGGGAGCTCTGTCATTAGCCTATCAGAGGGTAAAGAATGTCCGACACCTAGAAACCAGCTGACGAATCTTCTAGAAGGCCAGTTAAGTGGTCTAGGTGCCAAACATTTACTGTTGGCGACTGGTGCCTGACTCTGAGGATGGTGGGTTAGATTCCCGGATGAGGCTCAGTCTGCACAATTTTCTGAACTTAAGAATCTGTTTAAACTAAGAAAGTGTTATCCCAAAATATTGAAAATACTACCGTATATCACTTATAATTTCGTATGGAGCTGGTACACGTTAAATTTCGTTTAAGTTATACATCAAAAGCAATGT
>JAVFBY010233320.1:0-17523 GCA_034781015.1 Tonicella lineata | reverse complement strand
CCCTGGTGCTATCATAATCTAATTGTATCAATATGGAGTTGTTGTTTTTTTTAAGCCTTACATGAAATCTGTTGTCGATCAAGAAGCAATGCCAATGAGGAAGTACATGTAAATACATACATGTGTAGGCTTTAGGGTTCTTTGGTTATTAATAAGACCATTCAAATAAATAAGCTTACCCCTTATGCATACTGTTACACTAAGTATATTTCTAAAGATAGTAAGTAAGATGTAATATATTAATACTACTTATAGATCTGAATATGTTTATGATCTACATATATTATGGTTGTTAAATTGGTTCTTGTGAGGTTGCTGAATGATTATGTGGCATAACCAGAGATTCATAGAAGTCGCGCATGTGGGAAATGGTAACAGGCCAGTTAATTGAATTAAAAAAAACTTGTCGTATATTGTAATACTTAATGGTAATTGGATTGAAAATGTATAGAAAACAAACAATATTTTTTGGAACATGGTGTGTACAAATGCATATCATGGACATTATTAATAATGATATAGTATTATATTTACTGGCTGTTAAAAATGTATTCGCGGGTGATTTGTCGGGAGCTTCCTTATGCCCTCAGAGTTAAGGAGCATTGATCAGGAAGTAGATATTTTTGTGGTGTTTTTTTGCTCCTTTTTTCTCCTTTCTGTCTTGTCTTTTATGTTGCCAGTGAAGTGAACCGTGGTTTCCTCCACCCATTAGGCTGGCACGCCATCATATAGGTGAAATAGCCCTGAGCATGGCATTAAACCCCAATCAATCAATCATAAAAATGTGTTCCAATCCTAGTTTGTTTCAGTAATCTGAACATTTGGTGGTTTGTTTCATTTTGCGACAGTAAAACCTAGCATTAATCGTCACAAATATAGCAACATTACAGCATTCCTGGTTATATATTTTGAGGAGTGGCGAAGGTACCAAGTTAGTAAATTAAAGGGAAGAAACGCAATGTTAGTTAGCTAGTATCAAAGAATAACAGAATTAAAAATGTAAAGTAAATCTTTATTTGAACACATTGACACCTATGAATCTCTGCATACATGTAACTATACTATCAGATCTATCAATTTGTTGAATAAAAATATTTGATAAAACTCATTTCAAATTTGACAGAAAATGTCATAATAATAATGGCCATACCGGTAAGGTCTTTTTTTTTATCCATAATTGATAAAGAATACAAACCAAACAAAAATAAATTCTTGGGTTTCTTTTGTTGTTTTTTTGTCTCTCATGTTTATTTATATTCTAAGAGAAAATAAATGAAATGTAATATTTCCAATAATCACAAAATTGTTTAGTGTAGGCTAAATGTGAACATGTATATAAGTTACCTTCTTCTGATGGACCTGTTAGGAATGTAGTTTGTTTCAAGCGTTTTTTTGTTGTTGTTCTTTTCTGATGTGATCATATATTATAGAAATGAATGAAAAAGTTTGTTATCATTACTCTGTTAAATATCAACCTGTTGGTAAATCTACATGTAAGTGGACACATGTATATGAATATGATGTGCACAATGAACAATGTTATAAACGTCTTTACTGAAGTAACATCTCAATAACTGTCTTCAATGCCTGTAAGGACCACTCTTTTACTCCAACTCAATTAACTACATCAGTCATGTATACTGTAAAGTGTTGTCCAAAAGTAACTTTGTGTAAATTGTGTACAATGTCTGTAAAGGACCTCACTTTAATACATGTACGTACATTGTATATTCTAACTCACTTTATATAAACTATAGTTATACTGTTTAGTGTTGTCCAAAATTAAGAGAACCACTCTTTACTTGTCTCTGATTCATCTTTGGCCAAGTTGGGGGTGTTGTCCAAAAGTAAATCTGTGTACAGTGTCTATAAGTGCCACTCTATATACTCTTACTAAAGGTGTTGTCCAAAAATACATGTACATCATCATGTACATGTACATGTTACTTTGTAAAGTTTTTGTACAATACTCTTTACTCTGACTCGCTTTAACACCATACTGTACATGTAAGTGTAAGGTGTTTGATTTCAGTATTACAGGGGACACAGGTACTTGCATATTTGTAGCTAAAAAATTCCAAGGAATTAACATAATTTATGTTTTATTGGACCACTTTACTATGAGAATCACTTACGATGCATGTCACCTGATATAAACTTAAATGAGACAGATACATGTATGTATCTCTTCAGGCATTAACTCCCTGAGTGATGTAATTCTCAGTTTTCAATTATTTTGGTTCTACCTTGTTTATGTTTTAACCACTTTAACATACAAGCTCTCAGTATTTCATGCTCACAGGCTTTATGCCAGAAATGTATATGTAGATGCCAACTGTTAATGTATCTTTTACATGTGTACATGTACATGTACCTTGCTACTACAACCAGCAGCTTATAAATGTATTGAGAGAGAGTATATATTTGAAATCTCTTTGAAGCACTAAAGTGAGTGTGTCTAGATTCTATTTTGGGGGATAAACCTAACAGCTGTTCTTCCTTTACACTTGGTACATTTTAAGATTAACCCTGAAATGGTTTTCAATGTCACAGGCTCAGCTGAGCTACTCTTGACTTCACATACATACATACACCTGACATTTTGTTGATTCAGAAAAGAGTTTGCAAATTTTTAATAATGATCCGTTTCATCAGATCATGTTATTCACAGAGACATGACACACATGTACTATGCAGCTTTCAAAGATTAAGAAAGCTCAGTAATCCATGACTTTTAATCCAGAATAAATCGGTAAATTTACATGTTGCTTAGTTATATTATACATAAATTTAGTTTATTAACTCATTCTGTAACCTAAATGTAACATACATGTAGCATTAATTTCGAACGGAAAATATATAGTATATATACATGTAATGTACATGTAAATGTATTTATAACATGATCATGACATACATGTACATGGCACATGTGGAAATACTTACTAGATAAAGGTTATCGCCGTAACACATTTATGAAAGTCCATATCTGGCTTATAATTTATCTAAAATAAAGACAAATTTATATTGTATCAAATATGGTTACATGTTTTGTAGACTTGATCTTTATGCATGTTTGTACATGTATGTAAGAGGCAAGAATGGTCAATTTGAGGTAGAAGTTTAGTGTGATGTCATTTATACTGTTATACATGTACTCTATGCACTTGCATATATATATTAATAATTATCACATCATGTTTGCTTTGAAATTAAAAGGCAGGGGTAGATTGCCATCTTCCTGAAGCAGTTCTGATGTCGCCACAAAGTTATGACATTTTAAGGGAAAACCTTGCCATGGATACCCTGTTTCAGCTGTCAGACTGACATCAAAGTGAAATGGCTAAACCAAGAGCTTAAAACGCATACATTTGAACATAGAAGTTAATAAATAGAACAAGAATAGATAACTTTTCCTAGTTTGACAAAATATACCCACTAACCAAGGCAATGCTACATGTAGGAATACAGTTTTACACCAGGACTTGCCTTGTCTCGAAAAGATGAGAATAAATGTATTAAGGTAAAAATCTGTTACATGTGCATGTGCTATCTTTTATGCAATAAGCTTATACAATGTATGTCACATGTGCATGTAAAAACCATTGCCTCATAATAATCATTGTATTGGGGTTTTGTTGTCTCCAGTAACAATACATTGTATTTCCTTCTTGTGACTATATGAGTCAGAGTCATATGTTTAAATTCAGTCATGCGTTTCCTTGATTTGGTTATTTTTCTGAGTTCTGATCTGTGTTATTTTTATTTTCAGGAGATACGTTTGACAGAAAGAACTAGACGGGTTGGAATTGGAAATTTACATGTATAAAGTGGAGGAATCTTGATTGCACCATGTGTCCTTAACCTTTGAAATGAGATCATAGATGCAAGATGAGCTGGTTTCGTAAAGGAAGCAGTCGCTCTGATTCAGGGGGAGGGAACCCTCTCGATAAAGGGCGTGACCAGAAAAATGTAACTCCCGGAGAAATTGACCCTGACACATGCCTTGAAGTGTTTAAAATCCACTGGAAACAGGCACTGCATATTATCCAGCCTGAATCCATTGCTATAGCTAATGATTCTGGTCCGACGAAGGGAAGTTATCAGTCGGATGAGATTGAGACTGTCATTCACAATGTGGAGCAGATGGTTAACCTGTTGATATCAGAGAACAGTGCTAGCGGCATGCCAGGCACCATCCTTCTCTATCTACTGGAACATGAAATCCTGGATAAGTTCTCATTTTGGTGCGCAGAAGTCAAAGACTATGAAGAGAGGTTAAAAATTGAACAGTTAAAAATGTATGAAATGCTCATTGGCCAGTCTAAACAGCTGTTGCTTATTCACAAGCCTATAATCCATCCACTATTAAAGCTTTTGGGTCAGTGTGCGGACTCTTTAGATCAATATCGCTCAAAGGATTTAGAACGACGAGTTGTTTTAGTACTCCATCAGCTCTGTGTCTGTCTCTCACAACAAACACTAATCCTGGAGAGTTTCTTCCAGTCTGACGCGGATCATGGACCTGCCAAATTCCTGATTTTCTCCCTGTTGATTCCATATGTCCACCGGGAGGGTTATGTGGGTCAGCAGGCCAGAGATGCTCTACTTCTCATCATGGCACTGTCCGCAAAACATGATAACATCGGCAGATATGTGGCCGACAACTCACACTTCTGTCCAGTAAGTGCAAAACTACCAGCCATAACATGATGTAACAATTTGTTGGATACTTTTGCCAGCTTGTCTTTGAACAGACCTTCTGTTACAATGTACTAATCGATTTTGGAGAAAATCACAGAACTTTTTAAAAAAATCAGTTAATGTCTATGTCACTCATCTGATAGCCTGTAGAATCCTTAACATCAATTAACGAAAGAATCTCAATCTAGTACATAAAATCTCATTTATCATAACGCCACAGCGTAGCTGAAATACCGCTGAATGTGGCGTAAAACACCAATCAATCAATCAATCAATCATTTATCATATACATGAAAGGCACATTTTGTGTAACCCCAAAAGTTTTTTGTTTTATATATTCATGTTACTACATGCACATGTACATGTAACTCTGTGTTGTGTTGGGAACTGTACAGGTAATAGAATCTAAGTACATTTAAGTTAAATTTTCTATTTCTCTTGACTTCGCATGTCTTTAATGAATACTTGTAAGTCTACCTGTGGTCTTTAATAAATTTGTTTTAAGTTCTAAGATAACATGAAAGTGACATTTTAACATCTGAGTGACTGTGTAGTGTGTTTGCATATTTATGATAAGTACTATACATACATGTAAGCTTATAGAACGAAGTCCTAGCCAGACCTGTTGTCTTAAATGTTTACATGTATATGTATCATCAGAGCGATTGCTGTAATGTATAAATAGGCAGTATAATTTAATATTGATTATTTTACCATTTTTAAAATAAAATATAATGGTTTATGTAATTTTAATAATTTGATTTCTGCTTTTCCCAGGTCCTTGCAACAGGTTTGAGTGGTTTGTATTCATCGTTACCTCGGAAACTAAACATTCCCTCAGATGATTGGCATCAGCTGACATCAGAGGATATAGCCTCAATGCCCGACCTTCAAATGTTCCTCAACTCTCTAGAGTTCTGCAATGCTGTGGCACAGGTGATCATATTGTTGTACTTCTCATTTTTTTTTTTTTGGCAACCGAACTTAACTTGCAATGCTATTAATTTCCCATTAACATTTAATCAATTTTGCTTTCATCTTTTTATATAAAGGTGCATTTGTACCACTTAAATTACTTTCTAATTTGTTAATTCGTTTTGGAGCCCCACATGTCTTTTAAGGACTACCGCTAGTCAGGGGACAAATCAAAATAATGGTATTAAAGGGATTATCTCGCCTGAATTATCTACCTGCTGGTAATTACCACAAACCAATTAACGGAAGGTCAACAGATTAATTGGTGACTGTTGTGGGAGGTGTATTTGAACTGAACAATTAAGATGTCAGCATGGTTTTCTTTTGATATTCAGTGATCACTTCAGACATGTGTCTTACTCCTAAGTCTGTATTCAGTCTGAGTGTTAGAACAAATATTCATACAAACAACTCATGCCCCTAGTAGGGCTTCTACAGATAACAAAGGTTTGCACGGATACCGACATCATTCAAATTTCAGAATTTTTTTTAATTTTGAATTTAAAATTTCCATGCAATCGATAAAACTTTATTTTGCCTTACGCCTTTTTGTTCAATTTTTGTTTTTTAAAACAAAATCTCTAATTTTCTAAGAAAAATAAGATGGAAACAGAACTTAAACTAAGAGAGTTACAAATGTAGGGGCAGTTTAAACAAATATTTTAGGTTTTTGTTCATTTCGGCAATTATAAAGTAAAGCATAATATAACATTATATTTATTATCTTTAAATCTTACTTTTATATGCATGTTGTATGTTGTTACAATAATGAATCATCCTTTGGACATAACTGCAAAAGCCAACAAAATATAAGGGTCGCATTTTTTACTCCTGACTAGCGGAGTCCTTTATAACAGTCAGCAGTTTTAAAGTGTGCACTGTGATGTAGTTTATAAGTGTATGAACTATGAAGCTAACTATTTACAACATTAATACATGCATTTTTTTCTCAATGTTAGACAATAATTATCTCACACACCATGTATTTTGTTAGCAAGTTTAGAGATGGCCTGATGAAATTGTAATTAACTGATTATATTACAGGTGGCACACCCTTTAGTCAGAGGACAACTCATCAGCTATATTTATAATGGCTTCCTTTTCCCTGTGTTAGGCCCAGCTCTTCATCAGGTAAGACTAAAGAAGAACAAAATACTTAATTAATAAACCCATGCCATGTAAACATCACGCAGTCAGACATGCTTGATTGATTACTATTAATTGGATACACAAGAAGAAGCACCCATGCAGAAAAATGCATACAGATATGGTTATTTCTTGGTTTAAAGTGAAATTTGCCAGTATAGTTGTGTAAGCGGTACTATATAATGTAAAGCTTAACATTGAAAGAAAACATCTTCACAGGATTCGTATGATAATTCTATAATGAACATCTCTATATTACGGAGGGCCCACACAGTAGCTCTGGTTAGTATTCCCAGATTTTTTTTTCTTAAATACCATATATATTTAAATGTACAGAATAAAAAGTGGAGAATCTGTCATCATATAATCAAAATACCCTTGAGTATGGCGTTGAACACCAATCAAACAAACAACTTTATATCGCATAAAAAGGACAGAAACCTTGATTCTTAAATGTTTATATAATTATTAGTTCTGATGTGTTCAGCCATCCACTAGAATTATACGGTATACCACATGCATCTAAGTCTTTATTTCTTATTTGGGAAGATTATTCATACAGAAGCTATTAGTATTTATTTATTGGATCATATTTATTTGTTGACGCTGTTCTCCCCCAGGGTCCTGATTACAACAGAATAAAACCTCTTTAATTATTATATTTAAACAAAAAGATGGTTAATATGCAGATGTATCAGCCTTAATTCTCAGTGGATTTAACAATCAGATAGCCTAAGGGAGATGTGACGGTTTTATACGAGATCTGACATAGGGCTGTGTGACAGCCAGGTATAAAAACCTTCACATTGTACAATGTACATTGTATGATGGATGTTCTTTGTTGTCTCTACATATGTTTATTGATAGCTATAGTGTTCAGCCTGAAATCTACTGGACAGATGTAAAACCTGTTTTGTCTCCAAACCTAAAGCATCTCCACTTTTTTTTGAAACCTCAATACTGAAGATATTTATCACACAAAACTCTCAAAATCAACATGTCTGGGAAGATAAATTCTATTTTAAGTGAAAGCTACATATGAGGAATATTTTAGAGAGATTTTGTCTTTACCTCTTGGTAAAAATTGTAATATAGCATGTATATTGTTTCTACACTTAACGATATGGGTTCAACTAAAGATTGGTTGACTTAAATTAGGATCATCAAAGATCAGTCAATAAAAGTCTGCCAAGCAATTTTTTTAATAAATATCACATTTGTACAAATTAGTTATAATTTTAACAAAGTAGTTAACAAAGTAGTTCAAAAGTAAATTAAAAGTATTAACAGATTGATTATAATTTTGTTTTTATTCTGCGTTTGGTCAGGATGTAGCAGGTGTCCCTCTTCCTCTTCTCGAGTCCAGGTTATTTGTGGTCAGTTCACAGACAGCATGTCTACATGTATTTAACCATCAAATGTTGTTTGGTCAAGGCCTTTCTTATTTCACTCTTTTATCATGTTTATACTTTGTCTCATTTTTTCATGCATTTTTGCTGACAAAGATTTACTCTCTCTCTCTGATATCCCATTCTAAAGCTTTGCTGTTGTACATGTGATTCTGCTGTAGTATATATAGTAAATTTACTGGCTTTGTGGTACAATTTATATTAGCTTACACATTAATATTAGTCATCTAATCAATTCCATGCTCATTTAAATGTCTTTGTGCAGTCTTTTTAACTTTTTTTTTCTCAGTATTAATAACTTTATCTTTCCGGTACATGATTTAGTTTGCATCATCATGTACATTTATCATTGTTTGTTTTATTCTCATTTATTTATTAATTTATTTGGCATTTTAATGTTTATTTCTATTTTTTACATAATTTTCTATTTTATTAATCGTACATCTTACAAGGTACATTTTCCGGGTGGTTGGTGGGAGCTTCCATTTAGTTTTATGTCCTGTGACTCCTGTCCTTGTCTCATCCTTGTCCTGTCCTCATCTTTGATGTTGACAGTGACATCTGACAAGGGTACAGGGTTTGCGAAATATTTAAATAATGGTTGTCCGGCGGGCAGTAGGGGTTGCTATTTTAATTGCCCGAAATTAAAATGCCTTCCCCCAAAATTTGGCTGCTTTTTAACTCACAAACGAAGGTCAAAGTAGCTGCAACAGTGTTTCCGCTGGCCTAAAATTCTATCGGTCCTACTTATATTTTACCAGTCCCAGTAAGGCTGAATTTCGAATCTTTATTTAAAAAGACTGAAATTTCTAGCATGGGCATCTTCGCAAGTCAAGATTAAAACGTTTGTATTACGTATCGAGGTACATGCATTCTGATGATGAACGTGGGGGACGTGGCCATCTTTCTAGAAGCGGCCATCTAGAGAGTCAAACACACCACAAACACACCTTTAGCTTGTACCATCTTGCTCAACTTTGAAGAAAAGTATTACACACAATATCTAAACAAGCTATGCGAAGAGTCATGGCCCTAATACACAAGAGTCAAACTTTAATTGAATTTAAAAATAAAGACACTTTTCACAAACCGTAAATTTTTCATTTATCATGTTTCTTGGATAAATTGTATTGTTATGAATTTTAAAAAAAAATTGTTTTTGTGCAATAAAGAGTAGTTTTTGTGCAATAAAAACTAAAAATCTCACAAAAAAAAACGTTGGGTTTACTATTTGGTGACTTCCCGGTAATGGGAACAACTCTTCATAACTTCAGAGAGTGATGCATGCAAATCTCTAACACCCTCCGTAAGTAAATGGTAGCAGTCTTGTACACAATGGTTATAAGGGACAAAGGTCAGTAAAGCTGGTCCACCACACACAACGGGGTAGACATGTTTTATATTTTTATCTGCACAGCTCCATGCTCACGGAATTTCCCGATCTATGCAGATTAGCCTCCCTTACGTTACGGAAAAGTATGACAATCGATAGAAACAGATATCTACCAGAGTTTTTGTTCGTGCCTCTTTCCTTTTAGAGAGGTAGAGATTGGGAAGATACGCAAGAGACTGGTATATGTCACAATTTTTTTAGATAGTCAAACGAAGAGCCAGATTAAAATAAATTTCAAACAATGAAAAGGCGAGAAAGCTGAAGTGTGGCTGCACTTTAGCACTCGCCCACACGTCAAGGCCAACAATGACATTTTTAGGTCATTGAAGGCCACTGACTTTGATAAACGGGTCAACTCCCAGCGCTTGATTTCATCAACATCGGACCGAGCACTACCGGGGTTTTCCCACATATTGTGGTGTAAAAGAGATGGTATCAATAAACTGTATATATACCGGCGATTGGCTCATTAAATATATTTTACAATTACAAAATTTGCACGGACATTTTGACCGACCATGGTAAGCTTTGCTCGGACAAATCCGCATTATGGTCGGTAATTGTCCGTTGTCCGACCGATATTTCATGCTCTGACTGAAGTCTCTACATCTAGTACTTGACCTCAAAGCCTGGCTAGGTTTGCATGTACCAGACTTGTTTCAACTTCGAGGCCTACCTCGAACCTTTTGGCACCGCTGATAAGAACACCACCAGTCACACGGAATGGATCGACCGACACATCCCCATGAGTGTGAGGGTCAATGCCAATGTCCCGGACAATCAACAACCCCAATGTTTTGTCTCGACTGGTAACGCCCACGACTTGATTGCCATCTTCGTGGAATATTTAAACACGATCAGCGCTGCCAGCTACCGCTTCATGTTAGAGAGGTTTGCCGAGGTCCTTCGGGAATTAGACGCCCGCATTCCACCAGAGATAACTGGAGAACCTAAACCTAAACCACCCCCTTATGCCAGTGTCAACTTCCCGTCCTGGGCTTCAACGCTGGCAAATATGACTTTAATATGGTGAAGTGTTACATGTACCCTAACCAAGCTCATCAAGACGCCATCAAGTACGTTATTAAGAAAAAGCAGTCACATGGCTGTAGCGACAGAGACGTTCCTCTTCCTAGACGTCTGCAATAACCTAACCCCCAATTTCAGCTACGACAAGTGGAT
Organism: Tonicella lineata; assembly: GCA_034781015.1. Classification (NCBI taxonomy): domain Eukaryota; kingdom Metazoa; phylum Mollusca; class Polyplacophora; order Chitonida; family Mopaliidae; genus Tonicella; species Tonicella lineata. Next base: position 6,714 of record JAVFBY010233320.1, on the reverse strand, counting down.
CAAGGCCTACGACTGTAGTCTCGTCAAGGGCGCCTTCTGTTAAACCTATGTGGATAGCTTATCACGACTAGACGAGACATGTCTAGCACCGCACGGCATTCCACTACACATTAAAACACACGGATATGTCCCTCGACGACTACGCAGCCCTACAGCAGGTGTGGGAGCGAGAGGGCATGACGACCTAGACGTCAACCCCTTCACGGAAGCAGCAGAGAAAATGGCCACATTTTACCGTGGCTTGGGCGTCGATGTCTTCAAGCAGTGCATCAGTATTCCAGGCCTGACTCTACGCTACCTCTTTTAAGACCTATCCGAGTATTTTTCTTTGATAGAACAGCGAGATGCCGATATGTATACCTGTTTGAAGACAAACATCGTCGGCGGTCCTTCCATCATCTTCACCCGTCATCACGAAGCAGGCGTGATAAAGATACGAGGGTCTAAGCCGTGCGAAAAGATCGTGGGGTTAGCGACTTATGTTTATTCTGTCTAACCTCCGAGATGCCAGCCGGACATTACGCTCGCTAGTTACCTACCCAGACGGACGACGCTGTCTTTACCATTCAGCGCTCCAGCACTCACATCGCCGACGATTGGTTAGCGTTGGAAGCCCATACCCAAGGGATCACAATTCGTCATTAAGCCAACAACACAAAAAAACGTCTGGGAGATTGTCGATTACCGGTGCATCGCTTTGCTATGGTGGGGTGCCGTCCAACCGTCTTTCAATTCAAAGGTTGTTACTGGCATGGACATTTATACACCTACGCACGGGGCCAGCATAATGCCAGGGTCGGCAAATCTGCAGAGGAAGTCCATTCCCCGACCCTCATGAATCAGATGTGCGTCAAATCGCTAGGCTATACCTATATGGATGTTTGGGAGTGTGAATTCCATCAAGCCCTTCGAGATCGTCCTGGCATGGCTACCTTCTTACAAGCCCAGGCCCACCCTTTACGTCGACTCAAGACACGGACCCAACGTCAACTTTAAGACGCCATCCGTGTCAGTGAGCTGTTTGGCTTTGTCGAGTGAGATATTCACGTGCCTGACCTCCTTAAACCAACCTTTGCGGAATGCCCACCCATTTTTAAAAGCACCATGGTATCTAGGGCTGACATCGGGGACCACATGTGCACTAACGCTGACACCCACGGTATTTCAAACCAACCTCGACGGATGTTAATCGGCAGTATGTGGGACCAGAAGATTTTACTCGGCACACCCCTCCATCAATGGTATCTTAACCACGGTCTGGTCGTCACAAAAAATCACTAGGTGATGCGGTATCGTCCCAGTACCTGCTTCCAACCCTTCGCTGACCGTGTGACTGATGTTCGTCAAGCTGTTGCTGGGATCCCTCCAAGAAACTCATTGGTGAAACGATGAAACTCCAGCAAACGGCAAACCCATCACCAATGTGGACAATCATACAGATGTCTATATTTGCGACACAAAAGCGGCTCGAAGACGCATCAATTCACTCCGATTCCGGCGGACGACCGTGATCGACGATGATACCTTCGAGATCAGCTGTAGTAAAGGCACCACCCAGTACAACCTCCCCTTACAAATAGGATGTATGGTCTACCAACACGCCAAGTTACGTATGCTGGAGTTTTAATACGACTTCATGGATAGATTTGTTGATCGCAGTGACTGGGAGTACTAGTACTGTGAGATGGACACAGACTCCGCGTACATGGCCGTATCACATCCTGATTGGGAGTCCCCTGTCAAGCCTGAGTGTCGTGACGCCTACGAAGCAGAGCGAAGCCTTTTGTTACCCCGTCGAGATCACTACAACTTCGACAAACGGACCCCTGGGTTGTTTAAGGAGGAATGGAGCGGTGAACTATGTCCTGCTTGTGTTTCAAGGCCTACTATTGTTCAGGCAGCGGTGACGACAAGTTCTCCTGCAAGGGTGTTAGTCGTCACGACAATACCATGGCACAAACAGCGATGTACTGGCAACTCAGCAGAGCGGTGTCGGCACCAACCGAGGGATGCGGCTCATCGTCCGCGATAACGAGGTGCGGTCTTACTGTCAGCAGAAAACGGCCTTTCCTGACTTTTACGGCAAGCGGAAAGTGTTAAAAGACGATGTGTTCACGAATTACTTGGTTATTTAAAAGACACACACCGGCCTCCACCGACCCTCCAGCGATCACCTACCTTATACCATGACCAGCGACTTCTACTACTATTATAATTTTCACGCGGATCGGCAAGTGTTAGAGGCTGATGTGAACACGGCCACCCTTTCACACTAACCTCCACAGACCCCTCCAGCAGCCGAGACAGACTTACCCACCAACCCGAGAGAGCGACCCCAAGTCACCACCGACCACTACCAGCGATGTCGGGGGTAACACCAGCTCGCACTATCTATGGAGGAAAAAAAAAACATGTCTGCAGACAACCAATGAACTTTTTGGTGAGTCCTCTTTTTGTTAATCACAACTATGTACACATTCTCACCCTTGTGCTCATTTAATTCCCCAGGCGTGTCTCGGTCCCAGAGCGCTGCTGTCAATTGCGAATTTTTGGCGTCCTCTCCGTAGGAGAGTAAGGTCTCGATGTAACCCCGGTACGGGTACATGTTGGTTGAGGCACTCACCAGTTTATCGTTGAGGCTGACGTCGACTGTGCAGCTTATAGTTCGTCGGTGCAACACTTTCGATGTCTGCCAAGGCTTATCCATCCCTGTTGGCGATTTTTGCCATGACATACAAAAATGTGTTGGCTAAATCCAAGTAGGTATCGGTGTCCGCATTGGTAATACGGAATTCAATAGGATCCCCGTCGCTGATAATAGGACTGTGCATTTCACAGCGACCATCCACGACACTACTAATGACATTTTCCCCGGGTTCGGTGATGTCTGAGATAGTGACAGTCCCGGTTTTCAGCGTCAGTATGAGCTTGTACGAGAGTTCGAACTCGACTAAGGATGTTGTGGGGGTCCGGCGCCTGGAGGTGTCGATAATGCTGGTGCAAGAAGGCGATGTGTCTGTGTGCTGGCTGTGGTAGGTCGGACATCCAGTCGTTGTGAGGGTACTGGTGACCCGTCCTCTCAAAGTGTGCCGGTTGTCACTGTGGTGGTTGAGAAGGTCGCTTCTCCCCTGTGTGCTGCACTGGACCCGGCAGTCGTCGATCTCTCGGCTGGGAGTGGTGGTGGTTGGGACAGAGTGTCCTTCTTCGGCTTCTTTTTCGGCTTCTCCAGCATGCCCATGGCGTTCTCTCGTCTGAGCGATTTAGGCATTCTTGCTGGGTAGGTGCTAAGTACTGAGAGCGAGAGAGACGGGTCACTAGTAGTAAGCAGGCTGGTGATCTGACGGCAACTCTTGAGCATCTAGCTGATGAATGATGCTATGATAAACATAGCCTGGGTTTTTATAGAGCTCGGTCAGGCTGCTTTATGTAACGATGGAATATTTTCAGCTCAAGTCGTTTATGCAAATGATTGAACGTCATGCTGGCGGCACATTGGTCTAAGAATCACAGCGCTGTGTCGTGTTTGGTTCAAATTTCACGCCGTTGATTGGATAAAAATACGACACGCTGATAGGTTCAATAAAGCGCGTGGCGGTGAGTCCTTTGAAGATTTCAATCACCTTTTTGCTCGAAAGCTGCGCGAGAAAGAGCTAGGTTATATCAAAGGAAAGCTGACTCTTTTTATGGTGGAGCGTTTAGGTCACTTTCAAGTTATTAATGCAAATGATAGAACGTCCGATGGAATAGTGTGACGTCATGACCGGTTGGCGTCGTGTTGGACAAAAAAGATGATACAATCTTTAGTACGACTGGGTGCAACGCTGCTAGCAACGCGTTATATGTTTACTTGTCAGTTGTGATGTCAAAGACATGCACACCTAGCCAGGCTTCGATGTCAAGTAAAGAGACTTCAGTACACATACTCTTTATTCCCAGGGATACATAAACTACATTGAGACACATTGTTAAGGTGTTAAACAAGGTCAGCTGACTGGCGAAACCCGTTCTTTGCGTCATATGTTTACTTGTTAGCTGTGACGTCAGAGACATGCAAACCGAGCAAGGGCTCTAGGTCAAGTACTAAAGACTTCAGTACACATACACTTTAACCCCAGGGTTACATAAACTACATTGAAACACATTGTGACGGTGTTATACTTGATTACGTTGACCAATTCATTGTTTTTTAGGGGTTAAATACTATAATAGATAGGGTTATTCCTACAACGTGGGTGAGGGTTCAGTGAGGGTTTTGAGGGTTTTAATACTATAATACGTTAATCCTCGCGCGTGAGGGTTTTTGAGGGTTTTAATACTATAACACGTTGAACCTCGCGCGTGAGGGTTTTTTAGGGTTGAGTGAGGGTTTTTGATGGTTTTAATACTGTATAACACACGTGAGCGCTCCTCGTGAAGGGCTTTGCTTTAACGGGTCGCTTTAGAGATCCATCTGCTAAACCTGGGGCTATTACATTAAAGGCATGCGCGGTATTCTGCTCCATATATACTACTACCACACGTTGGATATCAAACAAATATCTAATGGCTGTATTACACTAAAAAGGTTCATATTTATGGAATAAAGATAATTTATCTCCTAATTAGGACTTATTATCTCCTAATTAGGACTTATAATATCAATATAAGGACTTATTATGTCCTAATTGGGACTTAATTAAAATTCTTTTCTTTCTCTCACTGTGGCCCTAATACGCTGTAGTAGAAGCGCAAGTCAAAACGGATTGGTGAAACGGAATGTGGAATCATCGGTAATTTATAACGCTCATATTAACTCAACAAAGACGACTGCCTTAGGAAAGATATTCGATATTAGATTACTAATGGAAAAGATTGAAGAATTGCTCACATGTGAATTACATATAGTGGAAAACGAGCATTGTTTTAAGGTGTGGGCGAATTTCATAGCAATCCATAATTCGTCAGTCATTACGAACTATAAACAATCTGTGCGAAACGAACGAAACTACGTCACATGAAACGCATAGGGACTCTTATAAACGTATAATTGCCGTTGATGTGTGTCAATGACTCGTTTTATACGTCAGATCAATATGCTCCTGATAAAAGGTATTATGTGGATTTTGGCGCACTTGGTTTTGTTAAGTTGTTGGGCTAGACATCAGGGATGACTTTCAAAATAGAAACTGTTGAATTAGCAGCGATGGTAGTAAACGCCTCTCCCGAAAAACAGCTGAACGTTTTGTTGAAAACTGCAAACGGAACTTGATTCTGTACGAGCAGAAACCCGACAATTGCTCCGGCAACATTTGCTCCGGCGACAATTGTTAAAAAATAACGACATGTGGTCAGGCGACAATTGCTACGCGACAATTGCTCCGGCGACAATTGTTCTGGCGACAATTGCTCCGGTGACAATAATTGCTCCGGCGACAATTGCTCCGGCGACATTTGCTCCGGCGATAATTGCTCCAGCGACATTTGCTCAGGCGATAATTGATCCGATTGTACGAATTTCTATGTGGGTGGTTGAAGAGGAGAAACCTAAAAAAAAATATTAAACATATCAAATCGGCCCTCCAATAATTGTCGCCGGAGCAATTGTCACCGGGGCAAATGTCGCAAATGTTTTTTTAAAATTTACAACTGAGTTCAAGTTTTAGATGTATATCCTTAGACCTTGTAATACACAAACACTTGGCATTACATAGTTCATCACTTATTTATAAACAGAGTTAAAACCAGTATGTTAGAGAAAGCTAAAATCATCAGACTAAAAGAGCATAAAGTTACATGTGCTCTATTTGATTAGAGCAGGTATCCCATACTGTAACAGCAAATCATTTTCCCATTCTTGTGCATTCAGTTAAATATCATTTTGAAATCATACCAATGGGACTGTCCAATCGAAATGACTTGTGTAAAAACCACTAGCACAACAGCGCCCTCTATGACTATCTCATTGAATATTAATACAATTCAAATGAATATGCTTAACCTGCTATTGTATTTCAATGAGATAGAGGTCTCTGATGTACTAACAGTGTGAAATATGACCCACAAGTCATCTCTATCGGACAACCCCATTGAAAAACACCAACTTGTCCTACCAGAAGAATAAATTAAAACAGAAACGTTTAAAGAATTAATTTTATTGGATTATCACACTTCAAACATTGTTTACATAGGCTTTAGCTGAGAACCAGGTAAAAGTTCAAAGAAAGACGCAATTCCTTTCCTCTACCAATCCCATCAGCCCAGAAGAGCTAATCGTCTTATGTCAGAATATCAACAGCTTTTACACTGAAATGTCTGAACCTCTCCCACAGAGAGCTAAGATGCCATAAAAATGAACCAACATCTTAAGGACACTGGACCGGTTTCATCTAACAATTAATGTCGTCCAGAATCTTAGTTGCTATGACTTCACTATATCTTCTTGCTGAACGCCATTGGAATTTTATTTCGATGAAACAGACCCCAGCAGTTTCAGGCTATAAACGCCCTCCTTTTAAATATAACCCTTAATTGTTATGCGGTCGCATTCTCACCTTGTCTACCATTTTGCAACTAGCAAGTACCATCTAGCTTAAAAAAATGAATACAATGTCAATCTTAACACAATTACATTTAATTGCAAAGATTTTTTAAAAAATGTAATTACTCTGTCGTCGTATGACATCGTCATGTAAGCCTGGCGCATTCTTACAGCAGTAATTTGCCGATTGACGACCG
>JAVFBY010233319.1:0-27375 GCA_034781015.1 Tonicella lineata | reverse complement strand
CTAACTCATTATTTTGAAAAAAATAGATTTTTTGCCCAAGTCATTACCCGTACCACAATGCATATGCTTCAAAATCGCCCAAGTCATTGACCAATCACAAAGCTAATATAAACGCAATAGTGCATATCTGCCTAACCTATGAGTAAAGGCAATTGACACTCACTTTTTTGTGTTTTTCTCAAATTGAGTAAAAATGAGTTAGGCAATTATCGTAGCAGGCTGACGATATCTTACATGTAGTTGTTATGATGCCAGCAATAAAGGTATTGTGGCGTCATAGCAACTTAGATTTTATACATTATTATTTGTCATACCACTTTGTGAAAGAGGCTGGTAAGTTCTACTTCAAAGAAAATGGCATGTTGGTTTGATTAATAGTTATACTGTTAATCTACATGTAGGTACCGTATTGTCATTCATGCATTTAATTTTATAAGGGTTTAAACATTCATTACGTTGTATTATTTGTAACTTTATTTTCTACATGTTGTAGCGGGTGCTTGGTTGGCCTTCCTGGTGCTCACTCATCTAAGGGGCATCAGGAAGCCAATTTGTTGTAATACTTTGTCCTTGTCCAGTTTTTGATGTTGTTAGTGACGACAAGGACAGTTTCCTCCACCAATTTGATGGGCACTTCGTCATATGGGAGAAATACCCCCAAGTATGGCGTTAAACACCAAGCATTCAATCTATCTACATGTACACGTTGTTACCAATATGTGAGAAAACAGCACCAAATTGGATCAGTGTTTAGTTACTCTTTATTCCTATTTCTGGTGTAAAAAAACTCAATTTAACAAACCAAATTATATAAAATTGCATGCAACAATTCCAATTGTATAAATGCATGTTTATTTTCTAAGATGAGAAGTGAAGTTCAGTGTTTATGCAGTGTGATTAAATCCAAATAACAATTTCATCAATAAACCCAGTATCAATCAATCAATCAATCAATCATTCTATTATGGAAAATGAAGTGAATATTGGTGAACAAATTCCACATTACAATCAGATACGATATTTACTGTAAACTCTCATCAACATTATGTGATTTGTTGCAATTTTGTTTGACTAACTGGGTGGTGTTTCTGTTTTATCTGCAGGTCGTAAGCAGGAGATCATTAAGTTAACAGAACAATTACTGTCAGCAGTAACGAATGCGGATTATGAGGCATATACGTAAGTCCATCAAGTATTTATAACATTTCCTTTTTACATCATGCTATTCAAGAAATTGCTTACTACACACTTCATGCATTTATCAACAAATGTCTCTCAAACACATCCACGGATGCTGAATATTTGTAGAGATAGTGCTGTAGTGTTTGATTGGAACTTACTGTTGTTAGTTCTGAAACGAATACCATATTTTACTATTCGAATATTCACCAGCCATGTTTGAAGAGTATTCGAATATCCGTCACGCAAGGTTATTGTCATTGTTGTTGTACATTAAGAAAAGTGTACCCTTCTTAAGCATATAACACAACCTCCCTATAATTTTTACGAGAAACGTATGTAATGGTATAACTTTATTTTTCATGAAGATAAGTAAAATAACATCCAAAAACTTTGTTTGCGGTCATGACTCAAATTCCACTTAAGTATTGCATTTAACTGTGCGGCAATGCTTGTAAACAATGGTTTCAAAATCCCGGATAAGTATCAGGCTGTAGAGGTAGGAATCTCGCTGACATTAACCTGAAAGAGTTGCCTCCCTTTAGGCTACATTCGATAATCATAAACAGTGTTTTGCACCAAAATCTTTTTGTCTCATCTTCAAACATCTCAGCTTTCAAAACAGATATATATGCTAAATTCTATAAGGAGGTTTTACTGTGTTTTAGTCTGCCTCATGTCTGTCTCAACCATAATGTGACAAGTCAAATATACAATAATAATCATATAAAACAGATGCACTGTGTTCCTGTCAAGTCCTCCTAAGTGCCACTGTATCATGCCTGGTTTAACCTTTTTAGAAATCTGAAAGCAGGTCACATAAACAATAAAGAATTTTTGGCTATTTTTTTAAAAATCTTTTAATAGTAGATTTGTGTGAAGAATCCTTCAATGATATTGACCACTTTATGTTAATGACTCGTATGTAACCGCAAATCAGTTACTGAATCAAGATGGTCTTGTTAACATACTATTAGGTACTCTTCACAACTGTTGCAATTATTAATTTAACTACATGTATTAAAAGTGACATTGTATTTTAATTTAAAGTTGTCTTTTGTTCTATTACAGGAAGTTTGTTGATCCCAATTTGACAGCTTTTGAACCTGAAGCTCTTGGTAATTTGGTTGTAGGATTGGATTTTCATAAGTTTTACTTTGATAATGGTAAGACAATGTTGTTTACTTTGTTAATGGTAAGACAATGTCAATATATGTTTGAAAGCTTTATTTGTTAAAGCATAGTAAGAACTTGTCTTATGATTGACTAAACTCAAATTCACTCTTGTTGACGGTTCGATCCAAATCAGCTATCCTTGACCATTCTGATACGATAATAATCTCGGCTGTGGAGCACATTTTTGGAAATGTGGTTTCACCGAATGGGGAATTCTGAAAGGGTGGTAATAACAGATGTCACCACTGACCAATGCTGTCCCAGTACTCGAGGCTATGCCCTACATGTACATTACATGTTGGAAATACATGGAAGGAAAAAAGACTTAAATTATACAAGGCTTTTAAACGTTTGTATAATTTTAAAATAAAAACTGTTAAAATTTGTCAAATGTCAAAATAGGGTTTGCCTGATAGTTGACTTCATTGCCTCTACCTTTGTTTTTAAAGAAGAAAGGAAGGGTTCTCAAACATAAGTGGATGTAGGTTTGAGAACCCTTTCTTTCTTTTTAAAACAAAAGTGGAGGTAGGTTGATTTACAAGTTTGTGTGCATTTCTTATCAAAGTGAGCTTTTGGCGGAGGAACTGCTAGCTACAGTACTACTAAGTAGTAAGTTTTACTTTAGTCACTAGTAAGACAACCCTGGTATATAGTACAGCCATCTTCTACCTATAAGGTGAAATACCCCTGAGTACGGCGTTAAACCCCAATCAATCAATCAATCAATCAATCAATCTTCTACCTATACATTATACATGGATGGTGGCAGAACCCTCATGCCATCCTCATCAGATGTTGGCAGGAACTTGGCTGGACCCTCTGCAGATGTTCCGTGTATGATGAAAGGCATCTTGGACTTTGAATTATACAGTGCTGAATGGATTGTTGGCAAGATGAATCAAGATCCTGCCAACATCCGTGTATGATGTATAGTTAGAAGATGGCTGAACTGTATCATCCATGTAACACATAACAAATCTCGCATCTTGAAAGTTTGTTTGATTTGACGGTCATGCAACTGGTTTTGTGAGTTTATATGCATTACATGAATGACAGACCCAATGCTGATATTTTTTTTACCCGCTCCAATTATTCCCAAAAAATATTTTAAATAGCATTCAATGAATATTGAAAGTTATTATTTAGTGCATGGTGGTCAGTAAGAGGCCTTATAAATGTCCTGGGCTGGTGCTTGGAGTGTAGGACCATCAAAAAGCAGATTTGTTGTGGTGTCCTGTTTAAGTCTTTGATTTTGCCAGTTTCTTTCTTCCACCCATTGCGCTGGTTCGCCACCTTGAGTGTGATATAAAACCCAAATCAAACAAACGATCTTGTTTAGCCCTGGGTATTTGGTGGGCACTTCCTATTTCCAGGTGCTCATTGAGCAAAAGGCGAACACAAAAGCTGATTTGTTGTGGTGTCTTGCACCATGTTTTGCTTGGGTTACATCTTGGATCCTTGTTTTATTTAGTGATCAGTGATGTTGAGGGCAGTTTCCATCATCCATTTTGCTGTCACAACAAACAATGATGAGTCGGTGACCCAACCGCCTTAAATAGAAAATAAAGATCAATAAAATTTCTTGTCAATACAAACCCTCAAGCTTTAATATTGACACATCTGCATGTGTACTTTTATATAATTTTATTTAATATTTCTGTTTTTGTCTGAAAAGATGCTTAATTGATGTAATGTTTAATTTCAGTACCAAAGAACAACAAGCCAGTAAACACCAGTATTTTGAACCCCCATGTTCACCTTCTGGGAGAGGATGCTGCCTGTATTGCTTATGTACGCCTCACTCAGTATGTAGATGGGTAAGTCAAAACCGTCTCTAACGGAGCATGGAATTTTTAATTTACAATATTTATAAAATGTTGCTGTGAGCGACACAACACACCCACGAATACATACCTTCATGAATTTTACCACTGTAAATCTAATGCTAGCTGTTTTGATTATTTAAATGTAAACTAAAGTTTGGGTTAATTGATAACCAGCCTGAAACCAATATTTTGATCCGTCAGATTCGTGTAAAATCACGGGTGATTGGGTGGGAGCTTCCTGATGCCGTGGTGCTCTTGGAGTTAATTTTTTTTGTGGTGTCCTTTTTTTCCTCCTTTTTCTGTCTTGTCTTTCATGTTGCCAGTGACGTGAATGGTGGTTTCCTCCACCCATGGGGCTGGCACGCTGTCATATAGGTGAAATACCCCTGAGTACGGCGTTTAACCCCAATCAATCATTCGTGTTAAAAGTTCAAGTTTAATCCTAGTATAGATGACGTCACAACATGTTGGAAGCCTACCCTTATCCTAGACTAGACATGTAATCTGCTATTTAGCTAATCTTGGTTTTGAGCAACCAATATCAGACCAGCACACGGCCTTTTGATTGGTCAACCAATTGAAACCATATACATGTACATGAAGTATGTGATGTCCTCGGATCTACATTGCGAGAAAACATTACCGAGGAGCAAATATAGATCTGGTTTACATTTTTCATTCATAGCAGTGAAATATAATCATGAATACGCGGTCAAATAGTCAGCAACAGTATCCGGTTGGTTTCCAGATTTATGGTTGACAAATGACAAGTCTTTTTGTATCCAGCATGTTTATAAAAGTTTTTGTCTATGTTACAGAAATGGTATCCCAATAACCACTCAGTCAGAGGAGTCGCGAGTTTGGCACCGACGAGATGGAAAATGGCAGAGTGTACATTTCCATAGGTCTGGCTCACCATCTGTAGCCATAGCTGCCTCTGCTAAATAACTTCTCTCAATATTTAGTCACCTTAATTCGTTTTATTCCCAACGTATGGTGAAGTGTGATTGGCCGAGTGAGCTACCAAGGAAACTCGCCGGAGGGAAAACAAGTCGGCCGCAGATCCTGAGCTCAATTTGTCTCGTTTTGACTACTCACACGCTCCAAGACAACAAATCATCATTGAAGAGAATGACTTACTCCCAAATATGTCCATATACTGCTTTCTCCACCTTGTTATTTGGAAGAGTCTTGATCAGGGCTATAACACTATTTATCATGGTGCCTTTGTCAGAAGACAAACACCTTGCTTTCTTACTATGTATTTTAACCTTGTCTACTCCTTCAACATAGATAGCGCACTACCAATTTTGACATTTATTTTGTTCCAATAGATCAAATTTGCTAATTTCAAGCTTTTTTTGTGCTTGTTAATGTTAAAAATACCAAAAAAATCTGCTAACAAAACTTTTTAGAAATGTTTATTTTGCAAGTTTATAACCTTAATAATTATGGTCTTCAAGCAGTAGAAAAATAGAACGTTAAATTCATTTTGCGCAGGTACAATAATAGTACTGTACATTTGAATAACTTGTTAAAATATAGGTTGTATACCCTCGTTAGATTTTGGGTGTTTTGTGTGAATGGGCATATATAATTTATATAAAGTCCTTATCTTTTTTCACTACTATCGTCTACATATTTTATGTACAGCAATGCACTGAGACTGTTTTGTCTTTTGTAATTAGAACTTTTCTAGTGAATTAAATACTATGCCACTTTGGCCAAGAAAATTTGCCCTTTTGTATTTTAATGATATTCTGTTGTCTAGGTTTGTTCTGAATTGAATGACATTTTTGGCCAGGCTGTGTTGCTCTGTTTCATTCCAGATGGAGCAATGTGAAATGATTATTTTGTTGTATGTCCTTTGATAATGTATACTGCTGGGAATGTCAAAATAACTGTTTAACATGATGGTGTAACAGCGGAAGCGGCTATACTATTATAAACCAACAACCTTTGACTGATTTTAATTGACATGGTTTATTTGAATGAATACATACAATGGATGCATGCATTTAGATTTATAACAGCTTGTAAAAACTATGATTTGGTATTCCACCGTTTGTATCGTTCTGGCAGCACCGAACCTGTTATGCTTTATTCCTGAACTTATTCACATTTATGCATTTATTCCTGAGGCTGTGTGGAAATAAACATGCACTTTATGTTGATGCAGTAATATCTTTTGCCAAATAATGGAAACAAACCATGTTTGTTGAGTGTCGATGAAGCTTAGTTAAGGCATTCATCTGTTCAACTTATTTTGAAGAACTCCTCAATTGGCTTTGTCTGTCTCTGTAACTATGGGTGTATCAATTTGACTGTTTCTGTATATAATTCATGCATATATGTGTAATATATATATATATATAAATATATATTAAATTTACCAAAATAACATTGAAATTCTATGTAGTATTGGCTATTTATTTCTGCATAATTAATTATGAATGTATTTATATTTAATCTGATTATACAATTTTTGAAATCGTGTTCTCCCAAAGCAAAGCATAGTCAGTACACCCATTATTCTACCTATAAATCATATACAGGATGATGGTCAGAGGGAAGAATCCATGATCCCGTGTATGATGTTTAGTTAGAACATGGCTGAACTGTAGTTCTTTTCAGGTGATTTTGATATAGTTAGTTTAAATGTAGCTTATTTACCTTTGCCATGTATTTTGGAACCTTTATTTACCATAGCCATGCAAGTTTTAAAGATCCTTGCATTGTTCAAACTTGTACAGTAAATATACATATTTGCAATGAATCAGCACATTCTATTGGTTGTAGTTTTTCACATTTTTTTTTTGTTTGAGCAAGATAATAGAACAAAGAAATGTGCTTTCACAGCAAACATATTGCTCAATTTATTAACCTGACCTTTGGGTTATATCCGAGGGATGTACCCTTGTACCAATTGGGGAGAATTTTAAAGTAATACTTAAAACTTTTAACATTGTATCTAAAGCTTGTGAAGAACACTTTATACTTCTACGTGTTGAATATCTAAGATTTGATATTTTTGACATAAACTGGCGAACGTTCGGTATTGCACTCTTTTGAAAAACTGTTGAAGAAAACAGGATAATGAAATTCACTTTGGTACTCTTTCACATAGCACTTAGTAATGTTGTCTCCATTATGATATGAAATCTTTTTGATTTTGTTTGGGTCTATATTTTTAAGCCCTTTTTGGCTATAATGATGACACTGCTTCAGTTTTCCAGCTGTGTTAATTGATAATACGAAGATTTAATAGTTAGCTGATGCCCTCCCATCAAAGAAGCAGTGACCCCTTTCTTCAATTTCTATCAATGTTATTTCATGTCGGTTAATAGATTGTATTTAATATTCATGTTTTCCCCCAGAGATAACATCTGTTGACAAGTTGTAATGCAAACGAACATTGGTAGCGCTTACAATCCAAATTTTATGGTCTTTGAAATTTCCAAATAAAGACATTCTCAAATGTGTCAAGCTATTGAAGTGTTTCTATTTTATCTTTAAGCGAAGTAATTTTTGATTGTCTGGTTCCCAAAATATTTTTCAGAATTTTTCCAGTGTTGTGGAAGAGAAGGCCTCCACACAGCGAAAGCCAATTAAACAAATTAACACAAGTTTTTCCTGGATATTTATTTAATTAGGCACATACAACATGGTATGTTGTAAAAATTGGTTGACATGGCATCCTTATAAGACTCTATTCGAGGCCAAATTAATATTATGTTCTTAAAACAGTTAAGACATCATGCAAGGATGGTTGTTGTTGTAACCGTGATGCTCCCAGAAACATGGCACATAAGTCTGGGTAAAAAAAGGTTATATACAGAAAGGCTTCTGAAATCTTCATATTCCTGCTCTAAATGGTTGACAGATGATTGAGAGACTGCCATAGAGCTTATTTTGTGAATGTCAGTAAAACACTTCTCTCTTTTTCACCATGTTTCAGACTCCTGGAAAAGTTTAGCTTTCTTTGACACCACATCTACAAAAAAAAATTTTAAAAAAATGTTTGATTGACGTATAGAGGAGAGACAAAATTACCATTGTGGGGGAAAGCTTTTGTTTGGAAGCCTAGAAAATGTTCTAAGATATAGGATCTACACAGTAGAACATAGAATTATAATATACATGTAACTGTAGTGGCTGGTTTCCTAAACCCATTTGGCTGTCATGCCATCAGATAAAATACACCTGCAAGCATCGTGTTAGCCAGAAATCCACAAGAGGGTGTCTCAAATCACCATTTTTACAGAAACAGGGTGTCTCATTTTCCATATCATCCCATGTTAAATTTGACTGAAACAGTGGGCCCGTTCGTTTGGTCCGCTCGGAGTGTCGGGAACACTCCGAACGGACAATCGAACGCAGAACAGGCGTCACGCATGTGATCCGTTCCAAACACACCATTTTGAGAGGTGCATTGGGAGTAGCAGGAAGTCCCGTGATATTCGAAGTTTAGTCCTGCCCCCCAGCCCTGTCGATTAGGCTTATAACGAATGTAACAAGGTACGAGTTTAGGGACAGGTTACCAGACTAGATCGAGTAGACCACATTTGAATAGAACAGTATTTCTGCAAAATAACAATAACATTTATATAATCAGCTGATGCATCTATATTACATACATCAGCTGATTATAAAAAATATTTTATTAATCCATAATTTCAAGAAGCTGTTCCATTGCGTTTGATTGGTGGTGAGAGTCCGGAACGAACCAAACGAACGGGCCCAAAGTGTCACACATGGCTACTTGGGTGTCTCAAAGACACAGAGACACCCCTCTGGCTAACACTGTGCCTGCAAGCCAAAAAATTTCACAAAAACATGTTACCTTAAAAATGAAAGCATGGTACCGAAATTCTTTTTCCCATAATCAGGACTCCAATGATAAAGTTTATAAAATACACAACCGAAATTCCATTTCCTATCAACTCGGATATTAAATTTTCAGGCTTGCCCCTGAGTTATAAAACTGCTTCAGTAAAACATATTGTATTAGCGACACAAGAATTTAGCATTTTTATGATTAGTGTTTTATGCCATACTCTACATGAACTTGCTGTGCTTGGATTTTACTCCAGAAAAATTTATCATTTGATTAGGGGGTTTTTTCTTCCATATTTAAGGTTATTTCACTCAAATGACATTCTTGGCAACATACATGTATATGCCATGATGCAAAACAAAATGCATTGGCTTTCTGAGCTGTACGAAGCTCTCACTTGGTAGAGAAAAGGGGACTAAAGTCACCTTCTGTCGCTGCCTCTTGCTCCATATCAACGGATGCATCTTTTCCTTGTTTTTCCTTGTTACCATTTTTGTCATTATTGTCTTCCTCTTCTTCCGGAATTGGTGTGATAGATCTGGATGTAAAGGGGGACAAACTGAAAACGAGAACAGATTCAAAACAGTGTTAACAAGAAGACAGTCATCTTTATCCCCCGCCCATGTATACTCTGCAGAAACATAAAAATAGCAAAAGGCACAACTGAAGTAATTTAAACTGAATTAAATATAAAGTTTGGTGAAAAAATATTGAACAAAGTGTGACAGGCGGAAAACCAGACAGACTGACGGACGGACATTTGGAGCACTATATACTCCAGACTTTTTTGTTGCTGGGGTACAAATATATTGAACTGTCCTCTAGATATTAAAGCTCCGAAAACCAAATGTATTGCACATATTGACATTTGACCTTTAATATTGCAATATGCAAATTAGGTATGCGCTATTGAAACATAAAAATAACAAAAGGCACAACCTAAGTACTACCTGACTAAAGATAAATAAAATTTGGTAAATAAATAACGTACGGTTCGGTAGATAGGCTCCGGAAACCAGACTTTATTACACATAAAAACATTTGACCTTTAAGATTGCAATATGCAAATTACGTCTGCGCTTTAGAAACGTAAAAATAGCAAAAGGCACAACCTAAATACCTGATTGAAGCAAAAAATAAGTCTGGTGAAAAAATATTGTACAGTTCTCTCGATAGGCTCCAGAAACCAGATGTATAGCACATATTAACGTTTGATCTTTAAAATTGCAATATGCAAATTTGCCTAGGTATACGCTGTAGAAACGTAAAGATAGCAAAAGGCACAACCAAAGTACCTGATTGAAGCAAATATAAAGTTTGGTAAAAAGATATTGCACGGTTCTTTGCGCTGCCTTTTTTTTTACAGCGCATACCTAATTTACATTTTTCAATGTTACAATGTACTTCCTTTTGACTAAGTTTGGTCCATGTAAGAGATGGGGTGATTTCAACCGTCCATAGGGGGCTTTTCAGTGGGGTCTGGGGTCTTAATCCAGCTGCTGTGTTCATTCTTACTCATTTGTTGTGAATGACTTAGATAGCCTCAGTAACTTCAATGGATCAAACCTTCTGTAAGGTATGGGGTGAAATCTTGTGGCACAGGCTCTGAGCCTATTGGGCTTAGAGAGCGCAGAGGGGAATACCTTGCTAGACCCTACAAAAAATAGCTTTTATGATGTAACACATCATCGCTTCCTGAAGCCAGATTCCAAAAGGCCAAATCTAAGCCCTCCACTAAACTACTAATAGCTTTAGAGGGGGGTAGTGACCTACAAAGGCCTGACTCCCAATGCATGTCGGCCATAGTAGATAGTTAGCCCTAATCTCTGGAGGGGCAAGCATATCAAGAAAAAAACAACATACAAACGGTCCAGATCAGCACACCCTAGAGGCGTCTCCTGACCCGTATTAACTGACTCATTGACTGAACAATCAGAAAGGGCCTTTAGCCCCACACTTAAATCCTCTGCCCAATGGTCCAAAGTTGACTGCCCACTTGCAGACTACAGACTTCTGTCGTCAAATCTTGCTGACAAATTTGATAATGATGACAAAACTCCATTCAGGGCATCGGGCAGTTGTGAAACAGCGGTTTGCCAAAAATCCAATTGCTTGGGCAACCCAACCCCCAAATCCGGTTGTGGCCTGCTGAAAGTGCCAAAGAGGAAATTGACGTGGATCAACATTTCATGGGGCCTAAGTCTGCAGGTCCTGCATCTGAGGAAGACAAAGAAGGATAAATCCACTACCATTTGATGAGCTAAGTGTCCTACTGCCAGTTGTCGAACCTCAGACAACGCATAGGCTTGCCTCTCACAAGAAAGATATAACGGAACCCCTGCTTTGCAAGGGGGCGGAAATCGTTGCACATGCCAAGAATGGTATATAGGCAAAAGGTCGATTGTAGGAAGGGAATATTTTAGTTTGTAAAAAACAAACAAATGATTTTGCAGTCATCATATAAATAGTACAAGCACATGCTAATACCAAACTTAATATGCTGATAAGCATGTCTGAAAAATTCATTGAAATTTGGTTTAAACTTGTACCAAAGGGTTTGTATGATTTTGCAAAATCATTCGGCTACATGCAATTTTTAAATATCATGGCCAGCTCACAATGAAGTCTTTATGGGATAGCAGCATATAGCTTGTTTGGAATAATAGTAAAGTGATATGTCCTTCATTTAACACGACATGAAATTGAATGCAACACAATATAAAGTTTAAAGTGCACCACTTTATACCCCAACAAATGTGTATAAACAATTCAACTTAATTGGACATAAATTCTAGAAGTAGGCCGGACAAAATTGTGTCTACAAACGGATATACAGACAGACGACAGACAGACAACGCGTTTCCAGTACACTTTACATAACGCCAATAAAATGATGTTACAGAGCTTATTTCATAATATTTGGTAGTCAATCAGAGATGTCAGTGATTACGACGCTATGTTGTTGTGAACGCTTTGATAAAACGTTACATTGCTCACATCAAAAAAGTGTTCGATGCAGCTGGAATTTTGGAGGGAAGTTTTACTTTGAGGGATGAAAGGATGCTGAAATTGTATTTACACCTCTCCCTTGCTATAGCGCTGGTATCAGAGGACAAAATCTGGACCGTGCTATAGGCGAGGCGGGTTATACAGTGAATGGTAACATAGGGTTGATGGTCTAACACACAGACGCAATCACAACTGTGTTATAACGAAACAGTGTTATATAAGGGCGCCTTATAGCGAGGGACAGGTGTATAATCATTTTTAGTCACATTATTGAACTGTATAAATGTGTTAAGATAGAGAAATAGAGAATCACTTTACATTTGTCCATCTGCTTTCCTTTGTTAAAGGAGCAGTTACATTGGGTTTGTTATAACTTGTTGCCTTCGGCCCCTCGTCAATATAAATAAGCGTGATGTTGCTAAATTTGCGGCGGTTAATGTTAGGAGTTAATGTCACAAAATAAAACGAACAATCAATCAGATTACAAAAACAAATTCAATTAGATTAGAATTGGGCATGTCAACCCACCTGATCAGAGTAAGGAGACACAATCCCTATACTACTCTCATTAAACTCTCCCCAGGACTTTGGCCAGCTTTTCTGTATCTCTTCCACTCTGTCCACTATCTCATAAACCTGAAACAAAACATAGCAAAAGACAGTGCAATAACTGTTCCACAAAATATAATCAAACAGAAAAGACAACCATACACAGTCGCCATAGTTGACAGTTGTTTATGCCATACCCAAGTATTCCAATTTTTTTTTATTTGCACTCTCTAGACTCATTAACAGAAAAACGATACAACTTTTAAATTCCAAGTTACTATATCGCAAAAGGTAGGCCAAAAATTTACTGAAACAAATTAGACCAGTTTTTCTATATTTTTCTAATATGGCCCAAAGTATAAGCTTTCAGAATTTATCAACCTTGAGAATGTGCGATATACCTTATTAAAATAATAATGAAGTTTGTCAAATCTATTATAATTTTAATATGTTTTTTGAGGGGGGTATCATTTATCTAATAATGAGGATAATTTACCTCTGCCATATTGTAGAAACTTGCACTGCTGGAATGCTGAATCTCCTTCCCTTTGGCCGTGAAGAATGTCAGTGGGTAGAAAATAGAATGAGCTGGCTGCTTACCACTACACACCAGTTTTTCATCGTAAAATAAATCTGATGTTAGCTTGGTAATAACCTCATGTGATCTGTAAACCTCACAGAGTAATATTTTGTATGGTGAATCTGTTGGGTAGTAATCATAGAGCCTTTCTAACAAGGAGCGATGTAGTTCCCTTTCTCTAACAAATGCTGAACACACTTCTGGGCTAAGCTGCAATACAGAAAAGTTGACATAATAATTGCTTGATTGATCTTTAACACCAAGCTTAGGGGTATTTAACTTTTGTGACGTCATCACATTATCATTACCACCAGAACATTTCTAAAGAGACAACAACAAAAAGACATAACCAATCGGCTCCCTGATGCTCCTTATCTCTGGGAGCTGCTCAGCATAAGGTTATCCGGAAGCTCTCGCATTCACATAATAAGCCACCTTTTAAGTGTTTTTTCAAGGTATGCCAAAATAAAAATACATAGCAGGGATTAAGATGTATTTGAGACATTTGTTTTTACCTGTGGCGAAGCTAAGCAGGTCTATGAGAGCTTCCTGTTATGGTGGGGCTGGTGACAATGTTAATGCTAAGAGATAGCAGTATAACTAATAGTCACCGCAAGTTTCTGAAGAGCGTTCCTTCTTTTTAATATTAACTTTGTACTCTTTCTGACGTAATATAAGATACAATTGTTGTGAGTGGAGGACAAGCACAAGAAAGAAAATGATCTACCCCCCCCCACACAAAAAAAAACACAACAACAACAAAACTTTTTTCACAAGAGTGCAAAACCCTCTACCGCTTAATATGCATCGACTGTGATTGGTATTTCAATTAATACCTTTTGGTATGGCTTGTCCCCAGATCTAAACATAAAGATACAATAATGGGGAGCTTTTTAGATCTGCTTTTAACCAGATTAAGCATATGAATGCATTTGACAAAGGTTTTACCTGCATGTGATCTCCAGCCAAAACAACACGAGTGCTCTCCCCGGCCAAGGACAAAGGGAGTAAGCTCTCACACTCCATAGCCTGAGCAGCTTCGTCGAGGAGTATGTGAGTGAAATAACCTGAAACATTAAATATTTCAAATATTATTGATTAATACATTTAAAGAAACTTTGTGACTAATGGACCTATACAAATGAATTTGAGTCTATTTTGTTTGTTTGATTGGAGTTTTACGCCTTACTTAAAGTTGTTTCACGAAACTGTTTTCAGTGTAAGAGGCTGACCTTGTTTAAGATCTAGTTCACAGAGGTATCGGGCCATGCTGAGTGTTGTCACAATAACTCTGTGTTTATCTAAATCCTCCTGAGTGGGTAGACGGAAATTTTCTCCGGATCCTTTCTCTCCTACAAGGCAGTACGGCATGACAGTGGGGGGCACTGTCTGAGACCACCTGTAGCGGTAGTAGATCCTCAGCGGTCTGGCTTCCTCGTGACCAGACTGTACAGATGGGTGAAGGAAGTCTTTGATATACAGATCAGCAGCACTGAAATCAAATAACAATTTTACTCTCTTAGTCATATACTTTTATTCTTCACTTGATGTGTACCATCGTACAACAATTTCTATGTTAGTCAATCATATTTTTTATATATACAACATCGGACCAAAGATAAATGATGATGTAAATCCAAAACTGTTGTAAAGTTTCACAGCTGGATTTAAAGTAACGGTGTCTGCTCAATAAATACCGGTTATAATAACACAATTGCAGTCTTAGAAAGGCACACACAAATTCTAACAGTTTGTATTGTGTGCGATATATAACTGCACCCCTCTAGTTAGCCATGACTAATGCATTAAAATATGTACCGTACATCAACAGAACGTGAAAGGCAGATATCATGATTTATTGTTTACAGGATTCTCTAAATTCTATTTTAAGCTCACAGAAGAAAGAAAATAAATATAGATAACTTGATAGCTACGCCAGCAATATTCCAAACTAGCAGACCACAAAAGTTGATTTTGTTTCTCCAATCATAAAGATCAGGGTGGCTGCCCAAAACCAAGATTAGTCCTAATAGCAGATTAAATCACCTATACAGGATAAGAGATAGAGCCTCAACGTGGAGTGATGTCTACTAATTCTGGATTAGTGATTTAATCTGCTATTAGTGCTTAGAGCAACCGGCCACAGACCCACAAGAATATCACCAAATAATGTACATGCCCAGGGTGCAACACAGACTATATTCGTAAAACTTACAGAAATTTGATTACATGTTAAGGAAAATTCCTTAACATATTCTGAAATATTCAACCTTCAAAAATTGTAATGACATTCGTGATATGCTAAATCTCCCTGATATGCTGAAAGACATTTAAAAAAAATTGCGTAACAAATTCAACATGTTATTTAAACAAGTAATGCCAAAAACATTTTAATACACAGATAGTAAAAGCTGTATAAACTGTTTCTATTTTTTACTAGTATTCTCCTTACCTATTTGAATGAGTACAAATTAAAATCCTAGTTTCTACATCTGTGAGAATGTGTAATGCTGCATGTGCCAGTGTGTGTGTTTTGCCTGTTCCATATGGTCCACACAGCAGTATAGGGGGTAGTTTGGTGGACAATGGACATGTTATACCCAACACTGCTTCCTTCTGTTTTGTGTTCAACTTACAGCCAAAGTTTTTCCATTGCCTGAAAAATCCGCAAAAACAATCGTAATATCTTTAATATAATAATCAGTCTCAAATAACAGTCTTGATGTTTTTATGAGAGGTAAAAATAGAAAGAGCACAAAATGATGTATTTAAAATCAGACCTGCCTCAATTCAAAAACATCTACTATATAGTATAAACATACATTGACTACTGATGGCCTCCAT
This sequence comes from Tonicella lineata, assembly GCA_034781015.1. NCBI lineage: Eukaryota > Metazoa > Mollusca > Polyplacophora > Chitonida > Mopaliidae > Tonicella > Tonicella lineata. The sequence continues at coordinate 11,375 of JAVFBY010233319.1, read as the reverse complement.
GCTTTGGAAGTCTAGTGGCAAGTGCCAATCTTAAAGCATGCCAAAGGACTAAAGCATCCCCCTTGAAAAATAACCTATAATTCCTTAGCTGTAGGTTAAAGAAGTCATCTTTGAATAATTTTCTGTATGTATGCTTTAGTAAGAGCATTACAATTAGAAAAATCAATTTATTTTTTATTCATCTTTGACAAAAAGACTGCCCTTACCTATTGGGAGTCCATGGTATTGAGGGTATGTTTTGAGTATCAGGGAAAACCTGTCCAACTCTGGGCAGCTGATCAACACCATAGTGCATCTCACACACAGGTAATCTGTTTAACTGGAACTGAACCTACATGTACAAGCAATACGCAAGAATCAATCAATTTATTAAGAATATAATTGATTCATTATAAATCTAACTGATATGATGGCATGCCAGCACAAAGGTGGACTCACACTTAATATCTCTTGAAACACCAAGGACAAGGGCATAAAAATAAACGTGCCATATAAAATCAGCTTCTCGATGCCTCTTAGCTTTGAGAGCACAAGGGCATCAGGAAGTTTCACCAACCACCTGCCATAGGCATTTACTAAAAAGATGCGCTGTAAAAAATAAATAAATACTGTAAAAATAAATAATTTCCTGCTCATAACTCCAGCTTATTTGAAACTTTATAACTACAGCTATGTTTGTTTGTTTGATTGGTGTTTTAACGCACCGATAAACGTATGTTTGAATAAAAATTTAACTGAATCTCACTTAAAGCCGACATTTAGGCCTACACGAATCTTTGGTGCTCGCACAAAAACGTCTGGCTTTAAAACACAGTTTCGGCAAAAATGCAGACGTAAAAGCATGTTACCATGTATCTATAGATGCAGAGTTCTGTATCGTTATTTGTTAACTACCCACTACGTATCAGTATATAACATAGATACGGTACCACACGGATTGGCGTCTGTATTGACGAATGCCGAATTACTTGCTCTATACTATAGTCGGTCATATAGATAATTTCCCCTAAGGAACTTTACCTTCTTTTTTTTGTGCGTTTTTGTTTAAAAAAAGGGTAAATTTATTTTTGGAACCTTGTCAAAAACAGCCGGCGGTGCGACGTCAAACAGGTGGCGGTATACCGTCAGCCTTTAACGGGAACCCTGCATGTAATCTCTTTCATTGGTACAATCCAGAGTGCACACAGGTTGAATGCCTTACCTTAACTTTGACTTTCTTGGGACTCGTTAGTTTCAGCTCATTGACACACTTTGATGACAAGCGGAGAAATATCGAATTCTTTGTCTTTTCTTCAATGAGAGCCTCATAGACTTTATCAGGGGAATCAAAAGTACAACCTTTTATCCAGGCTGTCTGGCAATTCTGTAAGATCAGTCTGCCATGGACAGAATCCTCAGACAAAGCATTCTCCATCGCTATTGAAGCAAACAATTCTCCCTCAGGAGCATATTTAGTGTCAAACAGTCCACCCGGAATAATGGCAAACTCATTGAAAACATCCATGGTTACTTCCACATTGTATCTGAGTAGGTAAAGAAATTGAAACAGTAATTAACAGTTTCACAAATAATAATTTTTACAAATAATTTTATGTACTTTTTTGAGAATGTGTTTGCTTTTTATGTAAACAAATCCATGTGACATGGAGACTGAGAGAGCAATAAGTAAGTTCAGGCCTGTGCTGACACACATCAACAGCTTTGAAGCACAAGCCATCACTGATTGATGATGAAGAGCCCTCTAATGGGAAATAGGGTCCCTCAGACAAAAGTTGTTCGATAAAAGATTACTAATGGAAAGGTTGAAGAATTGCTCACATATGAATTACATAGTGGAAAACAAGCAATGGCATAAGGTCTGGATGAATTTCTTTCCAACACATAATTTGTCAGTTGATTTGAACAATAAGACACTGTGCAAAACATATAAGTGCTCTGAGAAACTTCATTGCTGTTTACAGGTATGTGTCAATAGCTTGTTTCAAACTTCGGAATAATAGACTTCAGATATGGGTATAGAGTTTGATGCCATAGAAACCCCAAAATTAATTGAAACGAACATAGTTTCAATTGAGATTTACCTTAGGGGAACATTAACCTACACACAAAATATGAAAAGCCTACAATCGAAAGGTATGTATAATCTTGATCCCTGCCTTTATATATTTTGAGTTTATGGGTATGTGTATTTATGGAGTTGGTTGTTAGAGAAACAAAAAAAAGATGAAAATACAACGTAAGCCCAGTTCAATAGGGATGTACCTTACAGTGACATTAACCTACAAACAACATTTGAAAGGCCTACATCAAATGGTATGTTTTGTATCCTGTTCACGCACTTTGTATATATGGGTTTATTCATTTATGGAGTTGGTTGCCACAAATTTGATCAAAATAAGCCCAGTTTCAATAGAGATGTTCCTTAGGGGCCCATTTACATACACTAAAAATATGAAAAGGCCTACATTAAACAATATGTCTTGTATCCGGTTCTCACCCTTTATAAATATGGGTATGTGCAATGATTGAGTTGGAATGTCATAGAAACCATAAAAGTGATCAAAATAGGCCCAATTTCAAAAGAAGTTACCATAAAGTCCTATACACCTAAACCAAACATGAAGCTCCGCTATCCAAACCCCTCGGCCCGCCAAAGAGCACAAGAAAGTACCTATTGAAAGTGTAATGACCGTACTAAAATAAACGGCAGAAAAAAAAATGTCTAGATCCATAAATCATTGCCCGAGTGCCCATTTCATTAGGCTTCCCACAATTACCTAGATACATAATATATATTAATTTGGTGGACCCACATGATTTTGTTTTAGAGATATCATCGTATAGAATTTTTTTTTGAAAAGGGGCACAACTCCATAAATCATTTACTGAGTATGCCCAATTTCAATAGGCTTCCCACAATTCACTAGATACATAATATATATAAATTTGGAGGCCCCACATGATTTTGTTTCAGAAATATCATGGTATATTAAAAAAAGTGACAAAGGGGCATAACTCCATAAATCATTTGACGAGCATGCCCAATTTCAAGAGGCTTCCCACAATTCCCTAGATACATCACATATCCAAATTTGGTGGCCCTACGTGATTATATTTCAGAGATATATCGCGGTAACGGACGTACGTAGGGACATACGGACATACATGAAACTTGGCCGAGGCCTGTGTTAAACGGTACATATTATATCCTCTTCACTTAATTCATACGGACAGACATTGTGACAACGAAATCCACACATCATAATATGCTGATAAAAAGCTTCTTCACTGTTAACTCAAAACTTGTAAAACACATAATTAGTTTACAGTTCATTGGGATTTTTTTCAATCCCAGTCCTATCACAATTGTCCTGTGATACAGCATACAGTGACTTTAATTTGACAGTATCGCTATATTATTATATTATACCTGGAAATGCTTCCATACTGTTCCATCTCTTCAATGAATAGTAGCTCATGCATTCGTCTGCGATAGTTCTCCTTAGAGAGCGATTCAAACAGAACTTTAGACAGATTGAATTTCTCTGGATGAGGGCATATATACTTCTTCTTTAATTCCTCTTCTACCTTTGTTTGCCTTTGGCTCCTATGGACAAAAGGAAAATCACATTTATACAGTTAAAATACATAAAATAAGGACAAAAATAACCCACAGCAAAATAGGCATTATGATAAAAACTGAGATGACATTTTCTATTTTGTGCTATGCTCCATTCATTATTAAAACAGACAAATTATGCTATCAGTTTTGTAAAAATTCTTATTATGAAACGTGTTAAGAGAGCTAAAAAAGACATTTAAATATAAGATGGAGACAGACTTACACAGGTTTATATTTAACAAAGTTGATGGACTTAATATCCCATCTATTGCAAGATTCAAGTAACTGTTCAGTAAATCGACTTCCTTCCTCAGGGGGCGCCGAGTCTACTTGTATTTGTTGACCTAGTACAGGAAAACTACCATAATCTAACACCATGGCCTGGCGGAATGTTCCGTAAATATCAGCCTCAAATACAATCTGTAATATAACCAAATCAACAAGAGGTAAGTGTGTGTATAAAGGCACGAGGACAGTAATGGCTTTAAGGCTGCTAAAAACTAAAGGTATAAAGGTCATATTGTAAAGTGTTAAAGTCTGTGTTGGATTCTAAGAGAAACAAGCTGACAGTCACTTTATCCCCCAGATACAGAGGGGGAATTCTATAATATCTGAATCGCTATTAGTAGAATGTTGCCATGGGAACCATAAATTTGATTGGAATGACCCCGTGTTGAATAGGAATGTAGTTTAGCATAAGAAAACCCTGTGTTAAATAGTATGTTTTTTATCTTGTTCAAGCCGTCCGTATCACTATTAGTATTATTATGTTGCCATGGAAACCAGAAATTTACCAAATTTATTATAATTTGTATGTGTTTTAGCAAAAACTTACCTTAATACATTCGGCTATAATCTACTGAAATACTTCTTTTTTTTTTTTGTTCTCAGGTTACCTCCCATGGCAAGGACCCCTGTGGTTCCTTTCCAATGGACTGATCCATTCCCTACATTTTTGCTTTATACGAACTGTGTGCACTGTTGGTGCAAAGGGAGTGGGACATTAGTCCACGTTGTACGGTAAGTTTTAGCGAAAAAAACTTTGCTAAGTTTTCTTTGCTTCGACTGGTCGTACTATGTTCATCCTAGAATCTCACAGAAGGAGGGATGACAGCTATTTCTAAATCCACATGAGAGATAACGTGCTAAGAGGAAAACCCCAGTTGTCAACCGAGGAAGTTCCTATTTAACTAGCTATTTAAATACTGGAACTCAGACACATGCCCATCGTGCAGAGAGCCGGACTGATCTAACATCAACAGTGTAACTTCGACACACAAGCCAAAGAAGCAATTGTATATCTGTCAATATTGGTAAAAACCTAAGAACCAAACTCACATTCCATTCTGACAAGGATTAGATATCATAAAAGACTTCACCAGCACCACAAGATTCCTATCCAAAGCTATATTTACACCCATAGAAATTTTGATTACCCGGGCTATTGAGATGGCTATAGAGGATCTATATCCGTCAACTGTGGAGGGTTTCAAATGTCTTTCAAGAGATAGTAAGAAATCTGCTACCCGTTGAAGAGAGGCTCTGGTTGGGTTAATACTAAGCTTATTGCAACATGTGCAAAGAACTTCTACTTGTTCTCATATACCTTTGTAGTGAAAGCTCTGGATGATCTAACCATCCTAGCTGCAGGTTCTCTCTGAAAATCCTCCTTTAGACAGGGATTTCACAAGCACTTGTAAACGTTAAGCCACAGAACAAGCGGGTGAGGGTGAAATATATAATGGACTTTGGCTGTCGTAACAACTTTATCCACCTGGGCAATTATTTTAGACAATTTACAAGATCCAGAAGAATGCAGAAAAACGGTCTTGCTGGCCACAATGGAGCTACTACATAAGGCTACACAGTCCGACTGGTATTTTGAGTAACACGAACGCATAAGCGGTCATTCACGACCATTCAGGTGATAACAAATCCAACGCTACCGAGCCCAGGTCTGGACCCGGAGCCATATGCAGACCTGCCTACCCTAGAACGAATCTAGGTGTACAAAAAATCTTTTTTGGGAGTATTTTCTGACCATTAAGCGTATTTTTTGTGTTCCTTAAATTTTGTTGGTGTATTTTGTGACCTTTAAGTGTATTTAGTGACCTTCAAGTGTATTTTCTTATTTTATATTTAAAAATAGGTCTCCGACAGACAGGGGCTGATATACTCCAGGTCAATATTGAATGATTGATTTACAGTTGTTAAAAAAATTTAAAAAATAAAAAAAATAATTTTTTTTAATTTTTTTTTTTAATATCATGATGTTGTTGTTGTTGTATTCCAACAGATCGTTGCTTAGCAAAATCAGACACTGGAGGCGTTCTCAGAGACTGTCTATATGTTATCTACATGTTTCTCCTCAGACATGTTTCTGTTTCTTCTCAGACATGTGTCTTCCCAGAGCTTTCTCTCCTATTGTAGGGCCTACCATGCAACGTGAAGCTCTAACAACTGTACAGACTTTACATTTGTCTGGGTCCTTAAGTCACTGAAAAAAGGTTTCATTTTCCCACCATATATATCAAGGAATAAACAAGTGCCTGGCATGTTATCAACAACAAAAAATCAAGGGCCAGGCACACACATTTTCATTTCTGGACTAATTAACTCAGAACTGTCGCAGACGGAAATAAAATTATCAGACAGGTGCAAACGGTACTTCGAGAACTTACAGTTGGGAACCACCTAAATTCTATCTGAATAGCATACTATAAAGGTTTCCAAGATTGGGCCGCTTTGTCAACGTATGTGCAGTAAAAAATGAGGTTCAAATGGGGGTTTTCATCACAGGAACTCAAACACAAGTTTAACATAGGCCTATGTTAAACTTGTGTTGAAGTTCCTGTAATTAAAACCCCCCATCTGCACCTCATCTTTTACTGCACTTAGCCTAGTTGACAAAGCTGCTGAATCTCGGAGAACTTCAGAGTATGCTATTCAGGGGGCCTAAACAAAGACCATGCTTAGGTCCTACATGTACGATCAACAAAAAACCAAGGGCCAGACACACACATTTTCATTTCTTGACTAACTTAGAACTGTTGTAGGCGGAAATAAAATTATCAGAAAGGTGCAAACGGTACTTCCAGAACTTCCAGTCAGAAACCACCTAAATTCCACCTGAATAGCAGCATACTCTGAAGGTCTCCGAGATTCGGCAGCTTTGTCAACATATGTGCAGTAAAATAAGAGGTTCAGATGGGGGGTTTAAATTACAGGAATCCAAGCACAAGTTTAAAATAAACAAAGACCACGCTTACGAGCAGGCCTAATGCTAGGCATACGCGGATTTTATAAAAGTATTTTGCCTTCTGTAAGAGTAAATTTGCTTTTCCTTTTCAATGATGTTTATAAGACACACGCTTCATGAATATAACTTACAGACTGAAAGCCGTCACTCAAATCTGAATGCAGTCGGCCGGTCACTGTTGTTGTTGTAATTCTGTAATGATTATGTCATATTTAGCCGGATTTAGGAGATATGTGCAGGTTATCGACACAGGAATAAATAAAAACTGCAAGGATGCATTTTAATGATAAACGGGAAGCAGACCGGTAAGGCGGCAGGCGGTATGCATACGCGAGTTAGCTAAAATGACCGCCGGCTTTGATAGTTTCAAGACGAAAACCCATCATTAGGCTCTACATGTAAGTGAATATTTGAACTCGACTTCTCCTTTGTAAAACTCAATCACTTCAAATTTTATTTTTAATCCGAGTTATGGATTCAGAAATTGCGTATAAATTTAATTTTTGTGCGTATTGACAGATGTAACTTGGCGTATAATTTCATACCTCAGGCGTATTTGCGTATTGAACATAATTTCGGCGTACAAAATACGCCAAAATACGCTGGGTAGGCAGGTCTGTATAGCGATTCTACGCTTGTTTATATACAGGTAGGCGTTACTGTAGCAATAGCAAAATGAAGTACGGACTCGGATATATTATTAAAAACTGACCAATAAATTGTATTTTTTAAACATATTAATAGTAGGCCTAGTCTATATATGCCTAGATATGGTCCCGACATTGATTTAAATTTTATCAATATGTAAGAATCATCTTTATTTTTCCGTAATTGTTTCGAATTCTATAATTCGTTTGATTATAAAAGACAAAATGTGAACACATTTTTTCTTCATTCTATATATGTACCATTATGGAATTGAAGTTAAGTTACAAGGATGGTCCTGGTTGCAATAACCCAAATGTCAGTTGACAAAATACCCCTTCAAATACTCCAGTATGCCGACGAATCAATCATTTATCTTTTCTATATTGTGAATATCAGTAGTGATGTCAATGGTTCAGAATAACAACATCAATGTGACCTCAATGTATCGTGCCTTATAAAGCAAACAATCGGCTCTTCCACCCTGTGTCGGTGAGGTGTCTGTGAGTAGCGTTTAAGTCGGAAAAAGGACCTGTAAGTGTACTTTCTAAAAATTAATCGCTTGGTCGATTCATTTTCAAGAACGTACATTTATTCAGCCTTTGTCCTATGAGAAAACGCTACACGTAAAACAGCAGCGATATTCCTAAACTTTAAACTCAATATTAGAACGGCAAAGTCCAAATAGTGTCTGGCTTTTTTGTCTTGTAGTAAATGCTTACAGGTTGAGTGTTAAAGAAAACTCGGCTGAGACATAGCTTTATAATAGAGACAGACTGAACATATTTATTTGTTTTAGCGTCAGTTTGAAAAAGGAAATTCTGTGTGAAAGATTTCTGTAAATATGTGTGAATAGATTACGTCACTAGTCTACCGACACTCCGCAAACACTGCATAAAAAGCAGTTAACTGGTTAAGCGGACACATGCAAACTTCGTGGCCACGCTATAAAGTAATACACGTCAAGCTTGCATTCAGTAGCACAATACTAAGGCTCTACATCCATAGAGCCCTACACGACACTAATCTCAACTGAGTTGGAAAAAAAAAAGTCGATATGACGGGCCTGGTTGCTCTCTGGCGACTATGCTAGAATTTTCGTTGATATTTTTCCCTATACAATGCAAACAATAATTAGTCTTTAACTTACTTAAAATGTTTGCATTGAAAGTGTAAACTCCGTCAGGGTTGCAATGTTGTAAGATGGAAGAGAATTCTCCCTTCCGCCACAAGAAAGCGTCTTCAAAGGGGAATAACTCTTTTCGACATCTATTGATGCTAACACCAGTTAACGCGTGATAGTCTGGAATCTCGCGAGGCTGCCGAACATAATTATTCCCCTTTGAAGACGCTTTCGTGTGGAGGAAGGGATAATTCTCTTCCATCTTACAACATTGCAACACTGACGGAATTTACACTTTCAAGCCAAACAGCAAAATTTTTAAATAAGTTAAAGACTAATTATTGTTTGCATTGTATAGGAAAAAAATCAAAGAAAATTCAGACATAGTCGTCATAGAGCCCTCAGCCCCGTCATATCGACTTTTTTTTTCAACACAGTAGAGATTAGTGTCTTGTAGGGCCCTACCGTTAGGTATAACAGGTCCTAGCATTGTGCTAGCATTCAGAAGACATTTCTATGCAAGTCATTACGACTAGCCAGATAGAAACTCAAACTTAGCTAAAATACTATGTTTATAGTAGCGTTTACGTTTGAACACGAAATGCAATGAAATGTATGCAATAGTGGTTGCTTTATATTGCTCTGCATGGTTACCTGGTGAATTGGTAAGCCTATCTTCTAGGGACAGAATCACTATCTAACTTGAATTTAATACTTTCTGTTATAAATCGGAAGGAAAATTGCAGTCTATTAGTTGCAGTTAAGCTTCGCTTGCCGCCATGTTGACTCATAAGATATAATGTTACAACAAAAACAAAAGTGATCATAAAATCCCAAGTTTTGTCTCACCTAATCTAAGAAGATTAACAGTTATGGTTTTAAATTTGAGAGGATATAACTCTTGAGTAACAGTAAGTGTTTATTGACTTGGCAGTTGTGTGGATTTATTTATATTTTGCGAATAATTTTAAAAAAAAAAACATTCGTCGTCGGCAATGTTTTTGGTGTTTATTGCCACTGTCTCGTTCCGATTAATATACATCAGAAATTATATGAAATACAAACACACTAACGAGATTTCTGTCAATACTTTGTCGCATAGGCGACAGTTATATAAAACGGTTCAAATACTGTTGCTGATCAACTGTTCATTTTCGTCTACTGTCTGGGAAGACACACATCCCTCGGGTCACAGAGAACATATACTTGAAAGAGAATAATGCTCATTCCATATACCATCATCTACGCTAACCAAGATTAATACACACCCTGATAGCACGTCCAATGTGTATAATGAACCAATGTAAACACACGTGTATTTACATTGGTTCATTATACACATTGGACATGTTATCAGGGTGTGATATCAGGGTCAAGCAAGGGCAGGTAATCTAGTCCAACGCTCCTGAATCCACTGGCCATTAAATATTCCGTTTATTCTGCACGGCTGAATTCAACAATTATGTTAGAAAGCAGCGCTCAACATCCTGCCCGACAAGAACACGTTTACTATCGACAGTTTTAATAACACCCAAACACAGTCGTTACATTATTTATTGGAGTCAAAGACATGCCCTTGCGTATGACGGAATAGGTTCATTTTTAACAGAACTATCAAAACAAATATAAGTTACTCAGCGTCGCAATGACTGCTGTATGTCCCAATCAAAAATTGAGCATTTACAATTGGGTCATAACACAGATATGCTGTGTTGTATCGCATGATGTCTCTACGCGTGTATATAGAGATACCATGTGCTCGAATGATGTACATGTAGATCATTCTCTGTGTGTCAAAGAAATAATTAGTTCACGTGATATGATATATCAATTATATATAACAACCACTGATCGTAGTGTTAGATTTTGTCTCAATTGTAAACGACTGGCGAAATTATCTAGGCCATTGCTAAAAATAAAACATTAAATCAAAACATTTTATTAAAAATTGACACCTATATATCCAATCACAAACAACGCTCTAGGGTATAAGCAGAACGGTTTGATCAGTGGCATATTGACAAAACGCTGAAGGAGCAATCATTTTTCAACAGAGCATTTATATAAGGTTTCACATTTCTGTAATGGTGTTGGTTTACTGTTGAATCAACGCCGTCATATAAACGATCTTACCTTGAGCTTGGCGTTAACCTCAAGTAATACATCAATCAATCTTATCACAAACGAGTAGAAGGTGCAAGAAAAAAATCCCAAATTACTGGCATTTTATCTGATGTATATATTTTTTTAAGGGAAGCTGACACTGCTTCACGAACCACTTATGTTAAATGTTTTTATCTCAAGGTCTTGCTGGACCCCTAGGTCGATTTTGAGTGAAACGTTTTTTCAAAGCTTATTATGACAATGAATATCGATCAGAAATATCCATATATTGTTGAAAAGCTTAGATTACAAGGATTATAAATATGTACATGTTTTAAAGATCGAATTAGTATTTCTACATTTGTCGAGGCCTATTTCTTGGTGTCCGTATGTATATCACCAAATAAATTAGTTAACGTAATAGAATATACCTTTTACGTTTCGTCGTTTTACTTCTAAACTACTGTGAATTTTGCTACACATATATATATATTCTGAATTGTCTTTCTCTGTAGAACAATAATAAGCAAACTATTTTTTCCTGAGACTTACAGAAAAAAAAATTCATAAAATGTACATTTTTACTACCTCTTTTACAAATTACTGCTTCTTTTACACCATTC
>JAVFBY010233208.1:0-10755 GCA_034781015.1 Tonicella lineata | reverse complement strand
CTTCCTTCTTGTTTATGTTGAGTTGCGTATCTCGATCATTTTCCTTGGTATAGACATCACCACGTGATGTCAAGATTTGCTATCTTAACACGTGTACCTGAGTTCTATAGGTGACAAGTAACGCGAGAAGTGCCAAAAAAGCCGTTCGTCTAACTTACTCGCCGCTCGGAAGGTACTCATTGTAATATTTTGGCATCTTAACCATTTTGTGTCTTTAAGAATGTTACCATTATATTCCTTTTTTGTCCCCCGCAACTTTAATGTGGGCGAAATTAAAAATGCTATCTGTCAGTCCGTCCTTCCGTCCGTACAGTTTTTATGTGATATTATCTTGTATGCCTTGAGAACAGTTAACTTTAAAATGAATTCACCAATTAAGTTTAAACTGCAAATGTAGCCTTTTCAAGTCAAGGCGGCAGATAGGATTGCATTTCATCAAATCCGTGACAACAACTTGGCCGACATAACAGTTTTTATGTCATACTCTCTTGTATGGCTTGTGAGCACGTTAAATTTAATATGAATTCACCAATTTTAAACTTCAAATGTAGCTTTTTCAGGTCAAGGCATGTGGATGGGATGCATTCCACCAAATTGATGACAACAATATGGCCGGCGTTACAGTTTTTATGTTTTATTCTCATCTATGTGCTGTGAAAATTTAAACAAATTTATCGATTTAGTTTAAACTTGCAAAGCAGATTATGCAGGTCAAGACGGCGGATGGAATTGCATTGCATCAAATTATGGCAACAATATCGCCACCTTTACAATTTTTATGTTATATTGTCATTTATGTGTTGTGAACACGAAAACTTAAAAATAAATTTACCTATTAAGTTTATACTTGGAAAGTAGGTTTTTCAGGTCACGGCGGCAAATGGGATTGCATTTCACCATATTCATGGCAACAATGTGGCCACCATTACAGTTTTAGCTGATATTCCCATTAACAACTTTAAATCAAATTTACCATTTGACTTCAAACTTGGAATATGTTTTTTTCATGTAAATAGGGCGGTGGGGTCGCATTCCACCAAATTAATACCAATATTATGGCCGCCATTACAGTTGTGATATTCTCATTATGTGTTGTGATTTTCATTTATGTGTTTTGAACACAACAACTTTAAAACAAATTCACTATTTGACATCCAACTTTTCATGTGGCCTTTTCGTGTCAAGATGGCGGATGGTATCGATTCCACTTATTTCCTGGCAACAATATGGCCGGCATTGCAGTTTTATGTGATATTCCCATTTATGTGTTGTAAATACAATAACATTAAAACAAATTCATCATTTGACTTCACAGTTGGAGTTTGACTTTGTCGTCTCAAAACTGCGGGCGGGATTGCAATCTTCCGAATTCTTGTGAACAATGTGCATGGTCGCCATTACGGTTTTTATGTGATATTCTCATTGGTGGTTTTTAAACACAACAACTTTAAAACAAATTGGCTGATTAACTTCAATTTTGGCTTGTAGATCCCTCATGTCAAGAAGATGGCAAATGAGATTGCATTTGATTTGCAACAAATTCATCGCAACAGTTCAGCTACCGTTATGGTTTAATTGTGATATTCACACATACATGTTTGCTATAATGGTTAAGACAACAAATGTGATTGTCAAAATAGGGTCTGTCTGATAGTTGACTTCACTGCCTTTACCTCTGTTTTTAAAAATAAAGAAAGGGTTCTCAAACATAAGGGGAGGTAGGTTGATTAACAAGTTTGTGTGCATTTGTTTTCAAAGTGAGCTTTTGGCGCTATTGCCAGTTACTCCGCTTGTTGAAATTGATGGATAACATTCTCTTAGTTATTTCAGAACAGTTTTACTTCTGAACGTTTTGCAAGCTGAGAGCCCTACGGAAATCAACCCATTGACCTTCGAGTCCGGAACCGAATCAGCAACAGAAAATGACGATCACGTATGCTCAACCAAACAATCAAAAGTATCTCCATAAGCTGACAACAATAAAAAAAAAAAACGTTGTGCCGATTAGAAGTAACCATTAAAAGTATAGTCGTTAGTTTTATACCTCGCTATGTAGAACAAAACCTAGGTCACACAAATCTTGCTGGGGTTGTTATGTCCGTCAAGCTAACTCACGTTTTCGTACTAGAAACTGTCCCTTACGGCCATTTATATCAAATTGTTGTTCTTGGAAGATGACGCTAGTAACAAAATGTTCATGCAGACTCAGTCAGATCGAATCTGATAAGCACGAAACTTGGAACGATTGAACATAAGAATAAGATACAACGCATCCGATTTGTTAATAACTGCGACGCCATACATGAACTTTCAAGATGGCGAAATTGACACAACACATCATACTGTATATATATATGCAGAAAGTCTATAAGACATATAGGTTTCCCTGGGCTGAATCCACAAAACGCGTATAATTTTGATTCAAATTTTTTCAATCGACCTAAAATAACCTACTTTTAAATTTTTGACATTTATAAACGTTTTTAGTTTCGGGATGTCTATATATTTATATATTTATATTTCATCTGCCTGCCATTTGGTTTACACATTCTTTATCTAGCTTTTCATACAAAGTAAGCTGCAAATGATTAAGGTCTATACAATTAGATTATTTGTTGTTGTTTGGTTTGATAATTTATCAGGAGTATAATTAAATTAAACAAAAACATATGACTATGGTGCTACGTTCTATGTAAATTACCGCTTCCGTCCAACGTGAATTGCTCATGAAAAACAAATTGAAAATATTGTTCACGTATTGTGACCGTTGCTGCTCAACACGAACGCAGACAATACTACCTGTTCAGATTGGCATATAACGGCAGAGAATAACAAACGAATAAATTGACTTTTAGTTCAATATTTTAAAGGACAATATATATTTACAGATTCTGTTATTTTCTTATTTAATGTAATAGCCCTGTCACACTTTTGCGTATATGCCAGCGTATCCCTCATACACTGGTATAAGCAGACATACGCTAGAGGTACGTTAGGCATAGGTTTTATACGATTTGAGCACGGCCGCATACGCTGGCATACGGCGAGGCAGATTTTTGTTTAAAGCATGCTTACATTTTTTGTGCGTGTTTGGACGTATGGTTTAAACGCAAAGCAAACGCAAGATATACGCCAAGTTACGCAAGAGGTACGTTACTCATAGGTCGAGTATGATGGTTATATGCTGGCTAAACGCTGCTCATATTTTTAATACGGTAAGTATACAAATAGGCATGTAGATGACGTCATATATATCGCCATTGATCGCCCTCAACTGAACCAAATTATGAATGTTTCTCAGGGTAAACTTTCCATAAACATACCAATTATACAGCAAAGTGCCTTAGTTTTCATCCGGGGCCACTCCAACCATCAAAACAAAACATTGTAGCCAATAAATAACAACAAACTTGCCCATAATCAGCCCATTCTGAAGACACGACTTACAGCACGTCTGAGAGATCCGCCATGTTTATGCCATGTGACAAAAGCAAATTTGTCACGTGACGTTAAAAAAAGGGGACTTTTTTTTTAAAACAGAAAACGATAGAAGGCCTTTTTTTCAGTGGGGGAAATGCTGAACGGGATTATAATTTATCACATAAAAAAGTGAGTATCGTTTTAAAAAGATAAACAAAGAGGTTAAAAAATTGTAATTAAAAAAATATATACTATTGGGTTTCTGGGATCTAAATGATTTGCGTTAGTGTTAAAAAACATTTTACTAACTTTTTTTTGTGTTTTGAATAATTAAATAATCTCTCTACATTTTTCAGCGAGCAGTAAATATCAAATTCCAAAGCGAGGCTCAAGCTAGTTATCACTACACACTTGAACGATGGCGGAGCACGACCACGAAGAATTTGTCGAAATCTGGACAAATACACACATTGATCGGTTGACAGATGAGTCTGTTGTTCCAGGTGAGATTAATGAATCTTTATATGTAGAATATTGCATTGTATTTGTTAAAATGGGTGTGTTATTAGCACAAATCAAGCAGCGGAAGGTCGGTAACTAGGGCAAACAAATTTTGAAATGGGGCTCTCTACGATCATATTCAAATGTCATTATAAAATACGCTCTACCACAAAATATCAATTTATCAAAACCTTATATAAAAAAATAATAAAATCCAGTAAAAGGTGTTCAACACCTTTCTTGATAGTCCAATACACAAAGGAATAAATACTTTAATAGTATCAATAGTAATACATATCAAGGTAGGCCCTATAAAAAAAATATAAAATTGATAAAGTAGGCTTACTGTTTCAACCAGTTAGCAATTTAATTCTTAATGTTATTGTAAAAAAAAAAAAAGGAAATATGCCAAATATATCTCTCGGCTTTTGTCACTCACATAGAGTACATGTAGTTACCTAAGTAGGCCTAAGCCTGGGTAAAGCACTCAGTTTCACTCGAATTAATAAACAAAATATTAAGAGCACCACAATTATATGCAGCATCTATAAAACTAAATAACACAAAGTCCTTAAAATGCAACACAACTCTTTATTGATTAATAGTAGGATGATTGTATACAGCCACACGCTGTTAGAAAAAAGATGGATTGATTCATTGACTGATTGGGGTTAAAATCCGTACCCAGGGGTATTTCACCTATATGTGACGGCGTGTCAGTCCCATGGGTAGAGGAACTAGCCACATGAAAGACGAGACAGAAAAACGAACAAAACGAACTCAGAAAACAGCACCACAAAAAAACAATCAGCTTCCTGTTGCCTAGAGAACACCAGGTCATCCGGAAGCTCCGGCCTAACCGCCCCCTAGAAAAATGGGTTATAGATGGAACCATACATTACAGGTCCTTAAGGTGGGGCAATAGGGGAACCCTTTTTTTCTCCCAATTGAACCATTTTTAATGTTAAATAATTTTACAGAGTTCCTAATATAACCATTTGCCACGAAAGAACCTTATATGGTTCTTTGACGGTTAAAGGGTTCTATAAATAACTCTTTACAAATGTTAAATTTAGAGGAAAAAAGGGTTTTAAAAAAAGGGCTTTAAAACCTCACCTCAAGAACCTTTTGTGACTCAATCTATAACCCTTTTTTCTACCACTGTAGTGACTTATTGTGCAGCTAAGGGGTATATCAATTCAAGAGGCCTATTTTTTTTAGTATAATCAGAGTTAACTTGAAGAAAATCTTAGTGAACAAAAAACTTCAAACCTGTGTTTCTTTATGCAGACTTTTGGAAACAACCTGGCTCAATCACAAGTTATGCGCTGCTGAACAGCATTTTTGAACGAATGGCAGAACGAGGTATCAATTTAAATCAGCACAAACTAATTCAAATAATCACCACTATTAAACCTGACATAAACACAGATGTGATACCAGCTTATTTTATCTGACCAAAAAACTTAAATCAAAACGTCTTGATTTACAATCAAATAAACCTTGGATGGGAGATACCATAGACATTGGTCCACTGTATAAGGCACAAAACATTACTATTGAGTTTTTGGATGACAATTCATTGAGTTCATTTGAAGGAGTTGTCACCAACGGCATTATTTTGGAATTAAGAAATTACTGGTGGAGAAAACAATACACGTGGAAAAAATATTGTTCCTGGTTGACCAAACTTGGGGTATGTCTGGGATTTTCTGTCGAAAAGGTACGCCAGAAAGTCAACACTTTACAGAAAAAACACATGAAAGTAATCAAATTGAACAAGAAAGCTGAAATGGAAGTATTCCTTAAACATGAATTTCCAGAACCCCAATTAAATACAGGGCTTACGACACCAATGATTAATCCGGAAGAAAACACAGTAGGCCTACCTCTTGAATCTACATCGATATTACAACCTACAGTTGAAGCAGTTATTAAAGACAAGGACAACAAAACTGTAACAATGGATTCGCTTAACCTTAAGATATCCAGTCTACTAGAAGAGAGCGCAGCAAACAACATCAGCAAGGAAAAGTTAATAAGTCAGTTAAAGGACTTCAAAACCAAATTTCAAGAAACGCAACTGAAATTAAGGCGCCTGAAAAAAAACACTAGTAGAAAAGAAGACAGGAGGAACAAAAAAATAAATAAACAAGAAACATCAATAACCTCTTTGCAAAATGATTTGGCTGGTCTGAAGCAAATTATCCAAGCAGACAAAGTCAAAAAGCAAAAAATGTATCATAAAACATTATACGTTAAATCAAAAAACCAAATCCTCCAAAATAATCTTGAAAAGGCAAGAATTGAAAACAGCATTGCAAACCAACAAATACAAGAACAAAACCGGGAAATTGATGATCTTGTTTGCAGAGTGGAAGAGATGCTTTGTGACAAGTTTCGAGTGGTGACAAGAATAGAAGGGAAATACACAGCTGAGATCCGACAAACTGTGATGGCGCTTGGCAGCCTAGGACTTGGAACCAAACATATCAGCAAGGTTTTGGAAATAGTTGCAAGCAGTTTGTTTGGAACTGACCTTACCGAGTTACCATCAGAAACAACTGTGAAATATTTTTTGTCCGAAGCCAACATAATAGCCAAATACCAAGTCTGTGAAGCGATCTTGGAGAATCCACAGAATAATACTTTACATGTGGATGGCACCAGTGACCACCAGAGACATTTCTTTGCTTACCAAGTGGCTACCAACGCACAGACCTATTCTTTAGCTGTATCTGAAACAGTTCACAGTGACACTACAACTCAGATAGGCGAATTTAACCGCAGCTTCCAGGAATTGGCAAAGTTGATGGGAAAATCTGACACAGAAGTGGACCAGATCCAAACAACACTTACCCTCTCGATAAAAAATATGATGACAGACCAGCATGTTGTCAACAAGAAGTTTAAAGGGGAGCTGGAGGCTCTAAGACTTGCATTGTTAGAGAAGTCGGAACTTAATTGGACTTCTTTAACTGAAACTGAACAAAATAATTTAGTCAGAGTCCACCAATGGTTTTGTTTTTTGCATGTTCTTTTAGGATTTACGGATGCAACAGAGGATGCCATGTTGGCATATGAAGCCATTTTAACAACTGATGGTACGGTTCCTCTGGGCAGGTCTCGACAATCGCCTGAACAGAGCTTAATCCAGCACAGGTCAGCTTCATATGAAGCAGTAAAAGCAGCTTCCTCACTACTCACGCCCAGTGGTCATCCAGCTGCAGGCATACCAGCAGACTTCCGTGCCTGGATGACAAACCAGGGGGAGATTATCCATTTTGTTCATTTTCAGCACAATCGATTTAATGTCACATTTCACAATTCTTCAGCTTTGTACCACCATCACCGTCACATTATACAATTTCTGGAGCAGCACACCCAATCCAACCAACTCATCACATCTGTCCACAATGACATCACAGACCCGATGCTAATGGCCTGTATCAGAGGCGTAGCACTTATCCACATTTTTATTACTGGACCATTTCATTCCCTTATTTTAAGATCAGAAAAAACCCACATATTAGATTTGAATCCTTATTTAGTCAAACTGAGGCTGGCATTAGAGAAGCTGAGTGGATCTCCTTGGTCCATATTGCAGGAAGATTTCCAAGTATGGGATGACATCACACCACAGAAACATAAATTATATGCATCAGTTTTCCCAAAGTCAAGTGAAGAAATACATCTGGATGTGACAATGGAGGTTGTAAGCTTGGCTGCTACATACTGCCTTGTCACTTACAGTAGACAAGTCTCCTCGCAGCTACCAGGTGGAGAACACGCAAATGATAGCCCTCAGTTGCGAGAACAATCCAACACTGTGGCCACTAGTAATTCCATCGGTGAAAGCCAATTTGCTTTTCTAAAGTATCTAAGGCAAATAAAACCAAATGCTAATGTAGAAACTTTGGAAGGTAGCATCATGTGGGCATATAACAAGACACTCCAATGGCTAAAGTCTTTGCCTCCCAAAAAAAGACACATGCTTTTAGATTCTGCACGGTCTAAAAGAAAAGACTTTCAGGAGAAATGGAGCTCACGTCGGGAGGCCTTGCGCCAGGAAAGACTGGAAAACCTAAAACAAAAGGAAAAAACTCAAAAAGACAAAGCAACTAGACAGATAGTTACCAAGCAAAAAAATCTGGATGAGGTTCAAAGTGCAGGAGGCCAGTGTTTAACTGAGGATGATGTAGATCAGCTCTGGATGCAACACCACGACAGTAAGAAAGATCTTACTCTTTCTCTTAAAGCACAGATACGGTTTTATAAAAATGTAATAAATCCTCCAGGCATAGACAAGTCTTTGCTGCAGTTTAGCAGACAAGGAAAACAATATTCCCCCGAACAACTGAGTGCTAATTTGAAATCTGTAATTAGCCTGTATCAAGCTTATCTTAATTCAGTGCCATCAACTTCAGCTAAACTGTGGCTTCGGCTGAAGTGCGGGAAATTAAGATACACCGAAAAAAACAACAGGTGTTAAGCAACTTACAGGCAATTACAGAGGACACTTTAGCACCAGTGGGGAACAAGAACTTGAAGAGAAAGGGTGAATTTCCAGAAAATCCCTGTGGAAAACGTATTCGCCACCGATGGAATGTTCCTGGCCGCAAAACACCAAAGTGGTATGAGGGAACTGTTTTAAGAATATCAGATGATGCAGAAATTCCATCTGATAGTTCAGATGTCACCCAAAGCCAAGCCACACAAAAGCTGTATAGTATGTTCTGCGTTGTATACGATGGTGACGAAGAACTGTACCACCTGTGCATAGAGAAAGACTTTTACCGCAATGATTTGGAGTTCCTGCAATAGTGAGAGGTACATATTCAGACCTTATCTCTGTCACCACCACGATCCTTTTCCCACCCACTCCACAACACACACAATATATTTCCAATTTGTTTCAAACACCTGCACATTGTTCTACAGTTGCAAACGATTGGAGATTGTTTTGCGCGTTATTTAAAAAAAAACAACAACACCTAAGCACCATTATAATCCTAAACATGTTTATCAATTGTGCACTTCAGCAAGCATATTGTCACAATCATGCCCATTAAATACTAATAGGATTATCACAATGAGTCTGTCTATGATATACACTCAGCAACACTTAACATTTCTAATACTTAATAAACGAAGGGGTGGGGGGGGTCCCTGACACTGATGCCTAGTGCTCTCTGGGTCAAGGGGCATCAGGAAGCATTTTGTTAGCTAATCAATTCTAGAACATAAAAACCCAGGAAATGGATGTCTAAAAAATGTTGTCAGGTTAAACATAATGTGTAAGAAATGACCAATTCCTGACAAATAGTGTTCATACAGAAAGTTCACATTGAATGTGTATATGGGCTGATGCAAAGTGTTTTTCTCTTTGATCTTGTAGAATGGGCTTGGTTTTTTGAGATTCACATTGTGTACATGTAAGTATGATTTAATTGGTTTTGTAAAGGCATGTGATGCACAGCTCCAATGTCCACTGTCAACTTGGAAAATAAGGAATGTTTTGTGGTTGTGTTTTTAAATTATTGAGCATGCTAACATTGATTCTTTCAGGTTAATAGCCCATTGTGCCAAGCTGACAGTCATCAATTAATAACAAAGTCAAACTTAATAATATATTTGTATAAATGCAGAGAAAGAACATGGATAATGCCTCCAAAATTATAATATATATGTATGCTTACACGTTGTACATTCACATTTCTCTGTAGCCTTAATGTAATTATGTATGTTGCTGAAATATTGTTTTGAATATCTTAAATGCATATTGACTTTTGATTTTTCATCCAACAGATGTTGCTATTTTCAATGAGTTGGTTTGGATGTGTGAATAACTGTTAGACTTTCATGAGTCTTCTTATTGGACCTCTCCATCTGTATATATGTAAGTTTACTTTTCGAATATGAAATTTTTTCACATGATTATTCAATTGTATGGAGGTCTAAATTATCATAATTAAAAAGAGAGATATTTTTAAATCCACAGCAGAATTTTTGTGAGCAAAAAGTGAATTTTTGTGAGCAAAAAGTGAATCTTTGCTATTAAAAATAAATTCATCATGTCAATAATTCATTAGTTGATAGCAAGAATTCAACTTAATAAATAATAAACTCGTTTGAATTATATCTAAATCATTTTTTCAGAGCAAAAAATCATGGATTAAATGATAATTTGAACCCTTTTTCAAATTGTACTGTCCCTCTGCAATAGTTTAGTTTAATTTTTTTCTTTAATTAAGATCTGGATTAAGCTGAAATGGACAATGGAAAACAGCCCTTTATGTTAGTAACTTGGCAGTAAATAGTAGTATGTTTCCTTTGCATACACACTCATTTTGTTTATGAGAATGCAGTTAATTTGTTTATTCCAGATTGCTAGTCTTTAATGTGTTGGTTTGGATTGAAATTGGTGGAGGATTATTTTCCTATGTGTTGCTTGTTGTAGGTCAGGGCACTCAATTAATATACATTTTTGTAGGTTAGTTTATTGAAAATTACTCACTAATGGATTAATTTCCTAGTTGGATGAGTATAATGGATTTAACCGAGGGTGTAATTGATTTGTGTTTTTCAGATTGCTGGCCTTTGTCTATTTTCTGTGGACAGATGCTTTGGAGTGAACTTTGTGGAGGATTGTTTTCCTAGTCTGTTGGTGCATTTGGGTAAGTGAAATTAATTAATGTAGATGAATGTAGGTTAGTTTCTTTAAATTAGATGAGTATAATGGATTTAACTGAGGGTTTAATTGATTTGTGTTTTTCAGATTGCTGGCCTTTGTCTATTTTCTGTGGACAGATGCTTTGGAGTGAACTTTGTGGA
>JAVFBY010233097.1:0-10756 GCA_034781015.1 Tonicella lineata | reverse complement strand
TTAACATAAGATACTGCAAGACTATCGATATCATGTATACCAAAAATTGATATCCTAAGCAGAAGTTGAACATACAACTGGCAAGTAACTTCACAATTATGTAGCCTATTCTCTTATTTCAAAAATATTTTGAAAGCTTTCATTACATTCTGAATTTCATTAAGCTAAGATCTTTAGCTTATTTATAAATATTTATTTATTCCTAAGTGTGTGTTTCAACTTAACATTAAAGGAAAATGTTATCATGCTTACAATTTAAAATCAACTAGACAAGCTTTTTGTTAAAAAGCAGAGAGAAGGAAGCTAACCGTAACCCCCTTATTTCAACAAAATTAGGTTAATTTCTGTAAAAATGCAGAATTTAACATTGTGTCGAGTTATATTGTAAAATTATCCAAAAAGGCATATCTCCCTATGCCAGCACGATGATTATGTAGTATAGCGTTACTGTATATAGGATTTTTTTATATCACATATTCTAAGCCAAATAAATTAAAAGTATATATGGAGTTCAGAATTTTAAGGTCCGACTAAGCGCTAAACGAAATGGAAACTTAAACAATAATTTATAAGCACACTATTTATCACGAAAATGACATTTGTTTACCTAAAATATACAATACAATGTTTCCCATTGTTGTTATAAGTCAATAAAGCGCTCTAGGCGACCAAAGGCATTTGTATTCTAACAGTGTTACTAGCTTGAACTGTCCAGTTACCATTACGTTGTGGCACGTGTTGTGGCGCATGTTGTGGTGCGGTTTAACCTTTTACTTTTATTTTAAAGAAAATAGGAAATCAAAACTTTCAGTTTATGGCAAAAATTGGAATTTCATAACTTTTTCTATCTGGGAAAAATACAGAAACTCGCAGGTTTTTTTTCCTTTTATAAATAGTTTTACAGCCTATAAGTGGTTAGTTGGCCTTTAAATATTTAACCCGATTTTTAAAATGAAATGCACTTACCTAAAAATAGATTGTCTCTGTTATTTACATCAGCTTCTTGACCAGGGTTGGCAGACGTCTTATCTTCTTGGGTAATTCCAACAGAAATTTCATCTTCGCTATGTTGATCAGAATGGTCAGTTCTTTGACCCACACAGCTATCATTTGAACAACTTTCAGTAGGGCTATTTTGAGTTGTTGATTTCCCAGCAACAACTTCACTTTCCCTAATAGCTTCACTATGGCCTGTTGCAACTAAGAGCCCTTTGCCTGGGTTTAGGGCATCTGGCTTTCTTTTCCCCACTGATTTAGTTCTGCTAGCTAATTTAGATACAGAAGTGTTACTTGTAGAGCCCCTGTTGCTTACAATATGGTTCGGTTTAGATAGTAGTTTTGAGCCACTTTGGTTCGACCTAGTATGTCTTTCTAGATTTGCACCATTACTATTTTCTCCAGTTTGTGTCCTCAATGGCACCGATTTTGGCTCCAGCTTTTTTGAAACTGAATTCCTTTTAAGAGACCCAGCTTGGTTGTATCTGCCTTCACGGTTGGGCTTAGTAGCTGATAAAGTGTCTTTCTTGTTGATAAGTTGTAAGGCTGGCCCTCCACCCACTTCACTGTTTATGGCAGTACTTTGTGGAGCATGCTTGTCAAAGTTATCTAAAATGTCCCCATCTTTTACACTGTCGCTATCAACCGATTCCGTCAAATAAACATTTAAGTCAGCGGAATCAAGACTTGACGTCGTGTCTTGGGACGACTCTGAGCTTGCCGCCTTGCTTCCAGCCAATTTCCTCTCAGTTTTGATAGACACGTCATCCCCTGATTCACAGTTTGAATTTGAGTTTTGAATTTCACCCACAGACGCCGATTCCTGAGAAAGGTCAGCGCTATGACATGTCTTAGCAGCGTCTTCACTTTTCACTAGCGAATTAGGCACCGCCTTTTTACTGCACTTTGATTTGTTTATTATTTTAACGGGTTTAGCCTGGTTTATCAGAGATTTTGTAGACGCTGGAATTGAGCTCCTGATCGAATAACTTTTCTTCGGGGTACTATCAGTTACCCTTTGATCGCGTGGTAAAGTTGTTTCTACGGCAGACTCTTTCTCGGAATTTCGGCTCATTCGGATACTTTTATTTCTGCTAGAGACGGTACTACTAGATAAATACCGTGGTAAAGTTTTTTGAGAATCGCTTAGTAGCTTTTCCGAATGTGAGTTTTCATGTGTAGAACTTTCCGAACGCGAAGACGGGAGGGTACTGTTTGAATTCGCGCTACTCCTTGCAGGCTTTTCCGCGTAACTTCGCGGTGAAATTCTAGACGATGGTTTATTCAGTGAAGATTTTGGTTTATCAGTTCTGACCAGCGCTAGTTTAGATTTAGCACCGGCATCTGAAGGAGGATTAGACCTATCTTTAGTTGAAAGAGAATTGCGCGTAGAGCACGAAGCAGCACTTACATCGCTACGGTCGGACGGACTGCGATCTTTACTCTCTCTCGCCCGATCATCTGGCTTGATTCCGCCGGACCGAGGCCTGCTTATCTTCACCCGCCCGGCCCCATCAACTTTCTTTCCTGATGATTGTTTTGACATGGCCCTATCGTGTAACTGGGTGTCCGATTGTGAGTCTCTCGGTGTTAATGTGCTAGTTGAACGTGGCGATTTTATCTCGCGGGCATCGCTAGCAGGACGCGAAGCCATTTTCTTAGGCCTTTTAGTATCCAAAGCGCGATCATTATCGGAACATCTTTCACTTAACTTTACTGATTTCCTCGTAGTACTTGTGTCCGATCTATGTCCACTAACGGAGCGTTCCTTGCTCGAACAATTCCTTCTACAAGAACCGACATTATGGGGCTTTGTTATTCCTAATTTAATCTCCACAGCACGTTCTCGGCATTTGCAGGTTACTGGTTGCTCGGTAGACGGGCGGGTGTGAGAGGGTACGCCAGCTGATCGGGGGCTCGCACGTGTGCAGGCCGAGGGCGATCTGTTTTTAGAATCTACTCCGTTATCCTTTAGTGATATTGCCGTACCAGAATCCCTGCTTAAACTTTTAACTTTTTCTCCTGTTGGTCTCTTACTCACCAGCTTAGGTTTAATATCTGTCATATTTGCTAACATATTTCCTGTATCTATTTTATTTTCCGGTTTGGCCAATTTAGATATCCCTTGCACATTATGTTCTCTGGCACACTTCAAACTGGCGAGTTCGTCCTCGGGGAAAAAAGATATATCATCCAGATGCGGGCCATTATCTGTTTGTATAGCGAGGCATACTCCATCTCCACAACAAGCGTCTGTTGTTGTTGATTCGGTATTAAAGACCACATATCTCTCGTTGTTCCCCCTCAGGCTAACTGCATGACTTGCGGTGTTGTTTTTACACGCGTGTTTTGGTCTATTTGACTTCTCAGCGGTACCTGTTGCTTGGTTGAGCGATGAACCGGGAACGAGTCGCTTATATCTCCGGCGAGATGGCCTAGTTGAGGCCCGTGTCCTGGAATAATTAAAACTGCTCGCGTCCGGTGTTTGTTGAGAAAAATCCCCTGTTGAAATGTCACAACTGGTTGCATATGGTTGAATGTCACAATTGGTATTCACAGCGTTACTTTTAACAATTTCATACTCATCTGTCATACAACAACTGGTTAAGCTAGTGTCACTTGGTTTATAAAATATATGGTGGTCAGTACGCATCACATTAACAAGAGTAACATCACTGGCACAGTCATCAGACAACTTACGCGAAATCGAATTCGATCTAGTATATGGTAATTCCGCACTTTCATTCTCGTTTTGTTTTACTTTCAATTTCACATCGGCAACTTTTAACACACCTTCAGGCGAGTTGATGTATTTCTCTTTGTAGGTAGAATGTACGTTTAACAGTGAGGAAGGTGCCGCGTCTGTTTTATCTAACTTCACTGAGCTTCCTAGCTCTTCTGAGGTGAAAAAATTGTTCTTATTTTCAGATTCATCAGCAGTATGTCGTTTTACAGTTACTCGGTTGCTAAGATGATTGACGCATGCTGATTTTCTCTCGCTAACGCATCCAACATCCTCTTCACTACAAAATACCTTACCTACGTTGTCTACCTCTATACACGTTTTATCGCCCCTATCTTTATCGTTGGGAGTAAAACACAGCGAGACCGGCTGTCTGTCCAATTCACGAACCACTTTTCTCGAGGCCTGAGGCGTTGATTCGGAATCACTATTGTAATAAAATGAAGAAAAGTCAACATTAGTCCAATCGAACCTGGCAGAAACCGGACTCGTAATCGAATTAATATTTTCAGAAATTACATCATCGGAATCGGAACCTAATTCGAGCTTCAAATCAGTTTGTCTGTTTTCTGGAGTAAAGCC
Organism: Tonicella lineata; assembly: GCA_034781015.1. Classification (NCBI taxonomy): domain Eukaryota; kingdom Metazoa; phylum Mollusca; class Polyplacophora; order Chitonida; family Mopaliidae; genus Tonicella; species Tonicella lineata. The sequence continues at coordinate 6,435 of JAVFBY010233097.1, read as the reverse complement.
CTCATCATATTCGCTCTCTGTGATGTTAAATTCATTGTTTATTTTCAGTCCAGGTGACTGCTTATTGCGCAAAATAGAACAGTGTTTAGTTCCAAGACATTTATCTCTGCTTTTCTCATTTGATAGGTCTTCTTGTATATCTAATTTGAAGGCAGTGCGCCTTTCAGGTTTTTCACATCTCGATTTTTTCTGACGAGTTGTACGGCTGCTGCCTTTAGATGTGGATATACTGTTCATATCAGATTCAGCATTGAGGCTATCTTTAGACGTACTGTCTGGCTTACACATGGCCAGATTTGCAGTGTTGTTGTGGCTAAAGTTTGAACGCATGCTGTCTGATGTGTTGAACAAGGGGACGTTATTCACGTCGGAATTAGCGCGAGAGTTTGAAGTCTCATCACAAGCTGCTGTCTTCAGATTTGACTTCATCTCTTTGACCTTGAATCGTTTGGGTTTACTTCGACAATAAGAGTGGGAGGTGTTATCGGCGTCTGTAAACAAACGTGCCTCAGTAGCCGCGATTGTAGACAACGACATGCTTCCCTCAGAATCCTTCATAACACAGTTGTTTGATTCCATTTCACCAGTTTTCGATTCCAAAATATTGTCATTACGCCTGTAAAAATCATTAAGCGTTGGTAATCCATTGGTAACCGCCTCACACGATGTTATTTCTTTAGTATCACATTGGCCATATTTGTATTCCCACTTTTTGCCATTACGCCTACATAATCTACCAAACCGTTCTATTGACTCTCTGTTGGTATCTGTATTGAGAGACGTCACCTTTTTAACTTGATTTGTAGCCGGAGAAACGTTTACAATCCCATTTTCTGACGTGTTAGTGATACCGTTACTCACGGCGTTAGTGTCAGGTAAGTCATTTGTAAATTCACTTTCACTTGTTGACAAAGATGGCTTCAGGGTTGTGTTGTCATCGTATAATAGTTTGACATCTTCATTCAGTGTTAAATTCCCGTCACTGCAATGCAGTGTTGTTGTTGTAAGTGTTACATGATCGAGCCAACCCTTATCGATTAGCCGGCCCAAAATTTGATCGTCTGCAGAAAGGGGCATAATCCCGCATGAAGGCGTGGGGCTTTCTACCTTGTCACTATGGGATTTGCGGATTAACAGCTGGCCGACTTCAACGGATAATCCTCCTGGGGTGATAATCCGGGCTGAGGCCGAACAAGTAAAATCCCGTACGTCAGCTTTATTAAGTTCATTACTAGTTAATTTAGCTCTGTCCGAAAGCGAATTGAGCACTGAGCAGGCGTCTTGTTTTGTATTGAATATTGCTTTCTTTTTGTTTTCTTTAAACTCAATGTCATTTTGCATATCATTGGTAGATTGGGTTGAAATAATTGATCCGGTTGAACTTTGTGCAGAAAGCTTATTGGCAAAATTGTTACAGTTGTGTTGTTCATTTTTAGAAGTAACGTCGGTCAATTCAGTCGGGTCAAACAAGAAGGTAATAGATCTCTCTGATTTTTCACTCGTCTTTTTTACAGAAATTTTCTTTGTCTCATGCTGTTCGTTTTTCTTTAAGATATTTTCTTTTATCAAAATATTACCAGTTGAGCATGTCTTATCTGAAAGAACTTTGCATGTTTTTGTTTTCGAATTTTCGTTTTTAATATTGCACTCAGAAGTTCGCCCTGGCTTATTCCTTTGGCCTAGTTCTCGCTTTCCTTTGGTAATTTTGGGTAACGTTTCTTTTGAATTTTCCTTCCTAATTGACGTTTTTGAGCTTATAAATTGCTTTACTTTTGTGGTAGTGTTATTGCTTGGACGGATATCGGGATGATATTGTTCACCAAATGAGCGTTTATTTTTCGACAAGCTGTAAAAATTGGCCGACAGTGGGTGAAGATTTGGGGGCAAAATTGGGCGTCGGTTCTTTGTATTTTTTGTTTGAGCTCTCCTCACATCTGTTACTTTTGAAAGAACACATGCGCTATATCCCACAGATCTCCGAGCTTTAACCGATATGAGTGAAACGTTTTTGCATTCCTTTGTGGGTTTTTTAAAAACACTGGTAGTCGAATTCTTTATCGAAGCTGTTGAAGTTTTTTTACCACTGCCAGCAGTTTTTGGTATTGCTCTAGTTGCTTTCTTTCTACTTGTGTCTGAATCTGAAGATTGTACTTCAGACATTAACAAGGACGGCTTTAGAGGTCCCCTAACACTGTCTTTTGTAGTAGTTGCATTTTCCTTCGACTTTTCAGTCATAGTGTGGGATTTTCCGTCCTTGTTCATTTTCGATTATTGTTTATTAAACATTCACGATCCGTCCATGTTGTAATTATTGTTCTATATAGTTCTAACTTTTGTATAATACGATTGAAATATAAGACTGATCGTGTTGTGAAGCGTCTGTTTAGTAAGTATATAAACTATTCAGCATTTGCCGGAAGCACTAGACATTTGGTGTTCGTTCCAGGGGCGGAAGAGGAAGGGGTAAAGGGGTGAGGGGATTACTACTGGTCCATTCACCATACAAAACACTGCCGACTGTCAATGAATGCGTTATTGGGTCAATTCAGGTCAAAGTGTAAATTGTTCATAATTCACTATTCACACACGGCTTGAATATTGAATAGCTGCATTGATAACAGTTTGTATTTCCTGTCGTAACTTTAAGGAGGCGACCTACAAAACACACAGAAAAAATAGATCATACATTCGGCAAAATTATTATTGGAGAACATAATCTAAGAACAGGAAAGGGTGTGGGTAGGAATAGATAAGAAATATAACGAAATATGACCTAGAATAAATTATTTATTTAAAAAAAAAAACATATTAAAAAACAAATAAGCTTATATTTAGATGATTTTTGTGTATAAAATATATATTCAATAAAAGCAAAAGTGAATCTACAATACAACATGCAGAGGTGCAGACTTTGACTACAAATTAATAAAGCTACGCACGAAAATTGTTTACATTTTTAGTATAATTAAATAAATGCAATCCTATGTAATACCAAATTACCAATGAAGATCAATAAAAGTTTGCAAAATTGTCAGTGAAAACCGTTAGCATATAAATGTAATATATAAAGGCAACAGAACGTGATAAGCTTGCGTGCAAATTATTCTAATTAGAAGCTGCAGACACTCCCACCGTGTAAGCTAACAAGCAGTTTTGTGGTGAAAATGTTTTATAAATGCTACAAAAAGCTTATACTCCATATACTTGGATCTATTTTACAAAGCGTGCGTAGCCGTTAATACGTTCAACTTAATTATCATGACCGCACCCCACTAAACAGGGCGTCACGGGCACTAGATATATACACACGCTTCGTAAAACATGCATGCCCTAGGTAGCACCGTGTGCAACAGCACACCTATAAGTAGCCTAGGTAGCAATTAGTTAATATTATAATTAACCTACACAAAATGCACATACCCAAGAACATCAACCTTTCTAAACCAACATTATTAACTTTTTAACCCAAAAATTTGGCGTGTCACGTCCAGTGCAATCAGTTTGGTTGTTTATCCCTCGTGTTAAGTAAAAATGCAAATCGATTGATCAGTTGAACTTAATCTGTGTGTTTTACCTTAAAAAAAAAACATGTATATAAACAAAACAAAAATATGGAATACATTTATGAATAACACAAGTCATCGTGTACACGGGCGTATAAGATTAAAGGAAATGCCAAAGTCCCCGAGCAACATTTTTTAGTCAGTACACTACACGTAGTTTTCGCCGACAACATGTTGGCACTTTTATTGGCCTCCCAGGTTTCTTTTCTCGATTACACTACACTTGGTGGTATAAGGAATTCTGCTCGCAACAGTATCCCTATATATAGGCACTCGTTTGGTTACGTGTTGAACAGTGCAAGTTTATTTTAGTTTTTTTTTATCAAAATTGTAGCCCTATGACACGTCTATGAGAAAGCCAAATGTAAGAGGTATGCGTGTTACTGATAAATGAAGCTGAGGAAATGACATAAACAAGAACAGCGTTTCAATCGCATTGCAGAGATCGTCGCCAATATATTGTGAGATCAACAACAATTCTGGCATATCTTAGGCTATCTACGCACTTTGTTAAAAAAAAATACCCCGTGACCTGCAGCAAATACGAATCCTGTGGATTCAGGCACAAATGTCAAGGTGTTGAGACATGAGTTAATAACACATGCCTCAACACCTTTGCATCTGTGCTGTGTGCATTTATTAACTCGTTTTTAGAAAACCATGGTCAAATTCAAAATTCCGGCTCCGTTAGCTATCCAATGCTAAGCCGCTATATACGTCTAATTTTCAGAACAATCCTAACATTATTGACAGAGAAATAGTGTATTTAGTTAGTCTTAAATCAACAACAAGAATAAGAACAAAGGCGCCAACAAGAGAGTGAGTAATATCTAGACCCCGTTCACCACGGGATAAAAAGGCGATAAGTTAACTGATAAATTATGATTAAGCAATCATCAATATAATCCATTGAACTACTCAGTACTCCGCTTTGTAACTATTCACGGTTGTCAAATAAGCCAACAATGGCCAATCCAAACTCTTTAATCCAGATAGCTTAATCGTAACTTATCAATTAACCACTCGCCTCTATTGTTGATCGCTTTATTCAAATGTGCATATATAGGTCAGAATCGTTGTTTGTGTCATCATTACTTGATAAGGGGCTCTGTAATGAGATTGAACTGTTGGTGATTACAAAGTTGCCATCCATACAGAAGTTAATACATGCAGGAACAAGTCTTGATCCTCAACTAAGGGGAAAAAGACAAAATCGAAAAGCGCTATGTCTGACCAAAAGAGCCACATATACTTATGTTTAATCAATATAGAATTGTTTGTAATAATATTTTGTGACTGATTGGTTGATTGAATGATTGGTTGATTGATTGGTCAGTTGATTGATTGAATGATTGATTGGCGCTAGGCCGATTTCTCAAAGGAATTTCACTATATGACGATATCTTTATATACACATCATCCGAAAACATGCATGTTTCTCTAGGCGAAAAGACGTATAGAGACACCTTGCGCTATAAGGCTACAATTCCACGTTATGACCTAATTTTCCTCCAATGCTCGATTTTGATTGCCCCAATCAGAGGCGCCCACTCGACCACGTGGCAACAATGGCTTGTAGGCCTAATTGTTTGATGTTCCGGCACATACTATAGAACATCTCGTAGACTCAATAAATAATGAAACAACTCTGTGCTGGATATCATTATATGATTGACGATAGAAAACAAGCGTTTGGTCTTGTGGAAGCTGATTTCGACTGCTGCTTTCTGTCATAACTTCTTCATTCGAGTCGTACATATTAAATGGCTTAATGAAATGGCTTATTTCATGGTCAGTGAATTCAGAGACGTTGGACTAGATTATATGCCCTTAGTTGACCGAGATAACACTAAAGGCTGTAGACTGATAACGCCCTCTGCATATGAAATATGCCAAGGGTAATACAAACGTTTTACCCTTGGCTTGCGAAGATGAATGATTAGTATCTAGCCAGTCTGGAACTGTGACATGTCATTTATCTAAGATACAGTCCAGAATTGAGGCAAGACATGCACTGGTAATTTAAATTATCTAAACCTGGTCACATGTCAATCTATTCATATGCCAGAAGTGTAACCCAACATGAACACTATTTAGTCTCAAAGTCTAGAACTGAAAACTGAGGTTTTACAATCAGCTACATGCAGGCTGAAAAATGGTTAAATCCATCTTAACTAAAAATTACAACCATTCCATCCTATCTGGAACACAGGTTTATGGATATCAACTTTATGAATTCACACAGCACAAGAAAACTTCATATGAATAAAAAAAAAAAGATAATATACGGCAAACGTTGTCTTACAGTTATGAATACCTACAACTTCTAAACATCACTTTAAAAGTCATACAACTTATTTATGTTCATGCCTTCACCCGGGATTGAACCTAGGACCTTTGGATACACCCTAGGACAAGGGAGACAACTGATGATTTATACAAATATTATTATATAAATTAGGTATGTGTCCAACGTACACTGCTTTATTGTTTATGTTTTTCTCTAAGAAACATCTTTCGATCACTTTTTTAAAAAAAAAACTGGCTAAATCGAATGTTTTAAATTGCAACAAAAACAGTCATAACACTCTCTACCCCCAGATTTTGAGAGAATGTGGCTACTTGCATGTATTAGGCCAGAGCTTCTTACCTATAATCTTGAAATAGGTAAGTTTCATGGGACATAATGACAACTTATTCTAAAAGTTACCTGTTTAAAGAATATTACCTGTAAGTTGATTAGATTTCCATTATATAGTTTAACATAGTGGTTGAGGAGTTGAGATGGTCTTGAGCACTCAGAGTCTTTAAGATGGAGGATATAGACTGATAGCACCTAAAACAACCAATAACATCAGTCAGCTGGAACTCA